>VONZ01000042.1:2135000-2402170 GCA_012976165.1 Labeo catla
TGATACATATTTTTATAGGGGATTTGATATGCAGTGTTTCCACAATCAAGGACAAACCTGGAAATATTAAAGAATTTTAAAACTGATATTTAGACATGAAAAAGATGTGGAAATTTACTAGAATAAAATCAGAGATTATTATTGCAAATTATATTTAAATTAAAAATGTCTATGATCTATTTTTTTTTATTTTCTGTCTTTCTATTTTGCAGTGTACTCAGACCCTCTATGTAACAAATGAATCAGAAATAATATTTTTAACATTTTGGTCTGCAGTAATTATGAGGGGAAAAAAATTGTTTCCACATTGTCCTTTTGTATTATAAATGTATTATATAAATGATATAATAAATACATATATAAATTATACATTTTATTATGTTTACCAATAGTGGCAATAATATATGTAAATATTATGTATATGTTTAATATTATAAAAATATTTATTACAAAATGTTTTTACAAAGTAAGAAAAGGACACACAGTTTATTTGAAATGGTAAACTTTTAGTAGTCTTTTTAAATGTTAAATGTCTTTCCTTTTACTTAATGCTTTCTTGCTGAATAAAATTATAATTTCTTTTTCTACTTATGTATTACTTACTCCATACGTACCCAAACTTTTAAATTGTATTGTTTTCAACAATAATAATTAATAACACCAAATCAGCATATTAAAATAGTTGCTGAAGGATCATGTGACACTGAAGACTAGAGTTATGATGCCAAAAATGCTATCCTGTTTTCTATGTTGACTTCAAATAGTATTTAAAGGTAATTTTTCCCTATTCGTATTAAATGCATGTGTCATCTTTTTATTAATAATTTCAATTATATTAATAAGACACTATAGGGCTGTTACCAGTCAAAAGAAATCGGTATTAACAAAACCAGTATTTCCACTGCAAACAGAAGCAGCTGAAGTGCTTCATTTACACATTTTTAATGAAGCTAAAATGTACCATGAAAACATTTACATTGCAAAGTCGCAACAGTATAAATAATGTCATGAACTTGGTATTTAAAATCAGTTTTCAAAAAAAAAAATATATATATATAGAAATTTTGAAAGTTTGAAAGTAATATGGCATGTAATGTCATGCCTTCAAACAATTCGTTCAGAATGAAGCAAGTGTCTGTCTTTATGAATGAACCACTGAATCATTGACTCAAATGATTAATTCAGAAACGCTGAATCATTCAGTAACGAAACACCGCCGCTATATGTTGTTCAGAGATGCATGACTGTTCTGCTGTAAACTTTGTTTTGAGCTATTTTCATTAACTAAATCGAGCAAAAACAGTCAACACTAACAATGTTGTATTAAAATGTGTATTACTACTTGTTTGAACTCTTGTATAAAATCAGTGTCAAATTTACAATCATAGTTTTCAGGTAAAACTGCAATTTATTGGTCGTGTCATGTAACTAGGCTATATGTTATAAATATAAAAACTACGTTTTTACCACAGTATGTTTCTTCTGGGAGTCGTGTGTATGAGGCAGAAAGTGTCATATGAACTGTCACATGAGCTGTATGATGTAGCATCCATAAATGTGTCATCTTCAGCTGTGACTTCTGTTTCTTCCATAGCCTGGAGTGTTAGTCTCACTGGTGAACCCTCAGCCAGCCAACGGCCTGTTCTCCACCAAGATTGACATCCGACAGGGAGACAGCAAAGACAGCATCATCCGCAGACTATCCCGAGTCAACAGAGGCATCAAGGGTAAAGCTTATTCATTTTAGCAAAGCTGAAACTCTTACCAGGTTTTCGCAAAACTATTAAGATTTTTAATTCAAGGCAATAAGCTACAAAGCGCATTTAAAAGTCAAACTTAAGTATCCAAATACTACTTTGATGCTACAGCATGCTACATTACTGTTGACATTGTCTTTAAATTATTCCGTTATAAAATTTGTAGATTTATCCAAAGTAAAGCTGATGCGTTTTGAGGACCCACTGCTCGGACCGCGAAGAATCCCAGTTTTGGGGAAGGAAGAGGAGGGTAAGCTCCCCATCTCAAACAGTTCAGTCTTCCACATCAACCTACAAGAAAACAAAGTCAATTTGAGTGATAACGGCTTGAAAACAGACATTGGGGACACTTTAATCTACCTGGTCCAGTGAGATCTAACACTTTGTTGTTACAAGTGTTTTCATTTTGTTTTGTTCTCTCATCTTGACATAAAAATGGTGTTAGTTAATTTAGCATTAGCCTGCATTTTGTCTCAGTGAACTCCTTGTTCAGCATTCGGTAACTGTTCTGATTCTGGATCTGCAGTGTATGTATAACATCATTAATGTATTTATATCCTTTTTCTAGCTTTTAAAGTAGTTAAAGACCAACAGAATTACACTCAATTCACATTCAGGCTAATGGTATTGGAAATATTGGACCCTACATATGACATTAGAAGGTATTATTTGTACTTTCATAATGGTTATACTCATCTATTGGTTTTCAATTGACATTTTTAAAATCCGTCCTCTGTTTAAAACAGTTTGCATATGTCTGCTACAGTAGTCCAGTAGAGGACGCCAGGCTAATACTTTATGAACAAACTGTTTGTATTTTCATCTTTTCATTATAAAACCTTAAAAGGAGGTATTGTTTTCGTCCTTATTTTCCCCCTGTGAAATTATGTATTCAGTGAACACTTAATAAATTGATGCAAGTATAATTTATATTTGTTTCCCCTTTTTTTTTCTACACAAATGCCAGGATCATTATTAAGAAATGCTGGCATTTTCATGACTTGCTGTTGATATAAATAACAAGACAAAATGCCACATGCTGAAATTAGTCACAGTATTTAGTAGATTTAATAAACTATCACTTAAATGAAATAGATTTTGTCTGTTTTTCCATCTGCTTTAGCCATTTATTCATCACAATTACATTTTAATAGTTTATAAGAATATAGGCAAAAACAGATACTACCATTTCTTAACTTAACAACATTGAATTCATAATAAGCATTTTTTTCTACAATGCTTCATGTACTTTCTGATAAAATATAGAATGCTTCTTTGTCTCTGCACTTTCTATTCAACCCTGTTAGGCTGTAACATTTCTTCCTGTAAAAAAAAATGGTTTGATCTTTGACAAAATTTGTGGCACTGACATCATCAAAGACTTTAGATGACATTTACACTTCTATTGCCCCCATCAAGCTCAGTACATACAATTTATTACCTTCTGTGTGTCATTTTAACAAAAATATCTAACAAATCCTTTAAAAAAATATATATATATATATATTTATTTTTCTTTTTTATTTTATTTATTTATTTTGAGGGATGAATAGAGTTTGGGGTCAGTTTATTTTTATTATTTAATTTAATTTTATTTAATCTTATTTATTTTTAGTTCACTTTTATTTATTCAGCATCAACCCATCAATTTGATTAAAGATTACATTAACAATGTAACAAAATATCTTAATTTCAAAACAATTGTGTTCTTTTGAAATGTTTATTAATTAAAAATAATTTTAAAAAAAAATCCTGGAAAAGATGTATTACCGTTTCCACAGAACATGAAGCAGCACAACTGTAACATTAACATGTGAAGAAATGTATCAAATCAACATGTTAGAATGACTTCTGAAGGATCATGTGACAATTCAGCTTTGCATCACAGGAATAAATTACAACTTAAAATATATGAAAATAGAACAGCTATTTTACATTGTAATAATATTTCACAAAAGTATTTTTTTATTTTTATTTTTTTTTATTTATTTAAAAAAATGCAGCCTTGGTGAAAACATAAGGGTATCTTTAAGGTTGATAAATAACTTGGTTACTTTGATAAAACCATATTGAATGATCACTAATCTTATAGTCTCTCAATATCTTTGGTGGTGAGAAAATCCAAATTTTCTTTAAGGGTCATATGTTAAAAAAAAAAAAAAGTTCAGGCACAAATAGCACTGAAAATGTGCCAACTAGGAAGCGCTATGAGGGATATAACTATTTTCCGGCCAAGCAGGCCGTAGCAGATATGAAGACGCCTCATTTTTACAGTCGGATGCGAGTGGAGACGAGATCAGCTACAAAGAAACGCATCCAGATAGATGCTTACATGCACTAGAACAGACTGGGGTGACAAACATATAAGAGAGCCATTCCACATATGACGGATACATGCAATGTTTCATTAGTGGATGTGACCCAGTTTGATGTGCGTTAGCTGCGATGCAGAAGGAAGTGATGCGAGACATTAACCTCAAGAGAACGTGCAATTCTGCATTGCTGCTCCTGGGGTGATTTGTAACGTCACGCACAAAGGCTGGATCCCTGGTAAGCTCTTGTTGCATATTTGAGGTGTCATTTGCAAGCTTCTGTTTAACAGTTTTGTTTGTGTGCGAAACAGTGGGATACATACAAGTAAGTCTGCGTTCCCAAAAATGCATTATCATATGTTGTATAATTGTATTTGGGAGGAATTCTAAATTGTATCTGCTGTTGTGTGTGATACATTTCTGTTGGTGATTTGAGAGGTAGTATTTGAATGCACTTGAAAGGTGTTTCCATTTGTGTGGGTCTCCTGTGTGTATGTTTGTGTGTGTGTGTGTGTGTGTGTGTATGAAGGCTTATCAGCTCACAGCAGCTTTCTGTCAGGGCTTCTTGGCCAAGCGGCTATCAGAAAGAACACACCACTGTCACCATAGGAAACTCACCCCTGTCTTTTCCTTTAGTCTCTTGTCATCGTGAGGGATTGTTCTGAGCCACTTTGACATTCACCATGTAAGTGTTCACCTCATTAGTATGCATTTCATTTGTTTAATGTCACAGTACTGTCAAGACTTTCAGGTCAGATGAGGACTTTCTTTTTACTTACCTTTTTATAGGATTGTATAGGATTGCTTTTTTGTATCACCCTCAGATTCAAATGGATGGTTCTGGTGAAAAAGATATTGAAGCAAACCCAACAGGTAGTGAGGAGATGGAACTTCCTGTTGTGACTCAACCTGGCCTCGGAGTGACCACTACGACAGTGACCACCATCACTCAAACAGGAGGAGACTGGAGCTCAGGGCTGTTTAACGTGTGTGGTGACACCAGCACATGTAAGAGAAAGTGCTTGAGAGAGGATTGATATTGTCATTGAGATATGAAAAATATGATTCAAAATATGACGTTGCATTGTGACATATAAAGCAAACTTAAAGGAGAAGTCCACTACCAGAACAAAAATTGACAGATAATGTACTCACGCTCCTCTTGTCTCACTCTGCCTGAACTCTGTTTTTTTCAATTAGGGTATTTGATCTTCTTCGCATGTTCACTTTGCATAGACTGGGTCGGTACTTCTGCAGTTGATGTGGGATGATTTTGAAATGATTTTTTGAAGTTGAGGGAGAAAATACGATTGGAGTTTTTCGACATACCCTAACTGTCTGGAGGCAGGATACACAGAGTTCAGGGAGAGAAAGGCAAGACGAGCGTTTGAGATTAAAAAGTATTCAGATTGCATTTTTTTAAATTACGATCGTTTCCCTAGATATGTCCCTTCTTCCTTGGCTGGGATTGTTTACAACCGCATTTGGGATTGTTTGAAGCCGCATTTAAACTGCATTTTGGAAGCTCAAAATCGGGGCATCGGTATCAGTCCATTATATGGAGAAAAATCCAGAAATGTTTAACTCAAAAAACATAATTTCTTTACGGCTGAAGAAAAAAAGACATGAAAATCTTGGATGACAAGGGGGTGAGTCTTTGTTGTTTAAATTTTAAATTTTTGTTTTAATTTTTAAATTTTTGTTCTGGAAGTGGACTTCTCCTTTAAGAGGTTTAAAATCAAAACTGGGGAAATATAAGGTTGCCGTGGTGATAAACAGACTCACTTTGCAAGACAGTTGCAGTGTAACATGAAGTTGAGATACAAAGTCAAAATTGGGAGAGATATAAATTTGCAATTATGAGAAACAGTCACAGTTGTGAGATATAAAAGTTGTAATTAAGAAAGCCAGTCACATTATAATTTGAGAAGCTGCAGCTGTGCGAAACAAAGTCGCAACTATAAGATTTAAACTCATTTTTCAGGACATGAAGTTGCATTCTGCCATATAAAGTAAATATGACATATACCCCTGGTTTCACAGACAAGGCTTAAGCCTAGTCCTAGACTAAAATGTAAGTCTGAGCTGTTTCAGCTGAAAGAAACTTGCACTGACTGATCTTAAAATATATCAGTGCCTTTGTATTGTCTCAAGATGCACACCAGTGATGTTTTTTTCTAAGGCACGTGTATAAAAATGACTTAAATGTCCTAATTGAACTATGGCCTAATCCTGGCTTAGGCTAAACCCTGTCTATGAAACTGGGCCATAAGGTATAAGGACATATAATCGGGAGAGATATAGGTGTGCAATTATGAAAAAGTCACATCACAAGATATAAAGCAATATTGTCAGTTGCAGCTGCAAGATTTAAAGTCATTTAGCAAGATATAAAATTGCATTGTGACGTGAAGTAACATTTTGAGATGTAAAGTTAAACTGGCAGAAACCTAGGCTCACAATTGGTTGAAAATAAAACTTAAGTTTCTTGCAAGTCAAAATTGGGAGAGATAAATTCGCAATTGCAAGAAACAAAGTCACAGTCGTGAGATATAAAGTTGCAAGAAAACCAGTCATAACTGAGTTAAAAAGTTGCAACTATGAGAAACAAAGTCACAACTGCAAGACTTAACTTATTTCATGACATGAAGTAACATTTTAAGATACAAAGTCAAAATTAGGAAATAAATTTGCTGTTGCGAGAAACGGTCACGTTATGGGATATGAAGTTGCAACTAAGAGAAACAGAGCCTCAACTGACTTAAAAGACTTAAACTCACTTTGCAAGATATGAAGTCAAACTGGGACATAAGTAACATTTTTAGATACAAAGTCAAAAATGGGAGAGATATAAGTTTGCATTTGCAAAAAACAGTCACAGTTGGGAGATATAAAGTTGCCATTAAAAAAAAATGTCACATTGTGAGTTAAAATTTGCAATTATGTCGCAACTGCAAGACTTAAACTTACTTTGCAGGACATGAAGTTGCACTGTGACATGAAGTAACACTGTGAGATACGAGGAAAAAATTAGGAGAGATTTAGGTTTGCAATTATGAAAAACAGTCTCGCTGCAAGATATAAAGCGATATTATAAGTTGGAACTGCAAGATTTAAAGCCGTTTACTGTAGCAAGATATAAAATTGCATTGCATTGTTTCTCTTTAACATTTAAAGATATAAAGTCAAACTGCCAGAGACCCAAGTTCGCAACTGTGTGAAATTATCACACTGTGAGATATAAAGTTGCAACTACAAGAAGCAAAGCCTCAAGTGCAAGAGTCTAAAATACGGAAAAAGGTGAGATATAGTCCTAACTAGGAAGTAACGTACGATATAAGGTAAAAATTGGGAGAGATTTAGATTTGCAATTATAAAAAACAGTCATGGTGCGAGATATAAAGCAATATTTTCAGTTGCAACTGCAAAATTTAAAGTAATTTAGCAAGGTATGAAATTGCATTGCGACATGTGAAGTAACATTTTGAGATATAAAGTCAAACTGGCAGACACCTAAGTTCGCAATTGCGAGATGTATAGTCGTAGTTACAAGAAACAATGCCTCAAACGCAAGAATTCAACTCACTTTGCAAGATATTAAGTCACACTGTGACATGAAGAAACATTTTGAAATACTAAGTCAACCGAGAGATATGCAAGTTTGCAAATGCGAGAAACAGTCACATTGTGCGATACAAAGTCACAAATATGAGAAACAGAGTCGTACCTGACTTAAGACTTAAACTCCCTTTGCAAGATATGAAGTCACATTCTGACATGAAGTAACATTTTAAGATACAAAGTCAAAATTGGGAAAGAAGTTTGCAGTTGTGAGAAAAAAGTCACAGCTGCAATATAAAGTTGCAAGCAAGAAAACCAGTCACATTGTGAGTTAAAAAGTTGCAACTATGTGAAACAAAGTCACAACTGCAAGACTTAAACTCAACTTGTAGGACATGAAGATGCATTGTTGCATATGAAGCAACTGAGATACTATAGACCAATTTGGAGTAGACGTCACAGGTATGTCACCGGCAGCATTGTGGTGACAGAAAAACACTGGTAACAAGTGGAGAGAAATGGGTAAAATTCATGGAATAAGAGAAAAAATTGTTGTGCCTTTGATGTCAGAATTGGAACGCAAACTATTTCCATAGAATACCGTCATCAAAAACGCCATTTGAAGCAAAATGCAGACATTTAAACGGACAGCCTATGGATGAAAACTGCTATGATTACTCATTTTCTGCCACCAGATAAGCTCCGCCCATAATAAAATGTCATTACTGTTCGCAAACACCCAGTTGGGGTCTATAATGTAAAAACCGGGAAAGACTAAGGTTTGCAATTACAAAAAAAAAAAAAAAAACATTGTGAGAAACAAAGCAATATTGACAGTCGCAAATGCAAGACTTAAAGCCATTTAGCAAGATATAAATAATGCATTGTGACGTGAATTAACATTTTGAAATATAAAGTCAAACTGGCAGACACCTAAGTTCACAATTGTGAGAAACGGTCACATTGTGAGGTATAAAGTCGATTTAGGTTTGCACTTATAAAAAAAAAAAAATTGCAATGAAGCAACATTGTGACTCACAACTGCTAGACTTTGTATTGATACACGTGAAGTAACACTTTGAGATGCGAAGTCAAACTGGCAGAGACCTAAGTTGCATTTGCCAGAAACAACACAGCTGTAAGCTATAAAGTTGCAATTAAGAAAACCAGACACATTGTGAGTTAAAACTATAATAAACAAAGCTGCAACTGCAAGATTTAAACTCACTTTGCGATATATAAATTAAGTTGCACTGTGAAGTAACATTTTGAGATAAAGGGCCAGATTTACTAAACAGGGCAAATTAGTGTGAGACCACAATGCCATAAAAGCACCGATGGGAGTGCAAAGTTCTATTGTTGATCTACTGATAATGCGCAAATTAAAGAATGGTAATTTGATGATAAACCAGGTGTGGGTAATTTATTAACATTCTCATAGTTGCAAAATAGAGAAAAAAATTGGTTAATATATGCTTTTTGGGGCATTAAATAATGGTGCATAATACCAGCAAATTGGCCTTGCATGATTCATTGTAAAAACCTTGTGAAAACCTTGCATGATTCATTTAAATGCTCTCCTTCCATAAATTTTGTGTCTGAAAGGGAAACACCTACAAATGCATATGCAAGAAGGTCAGCCAGAAAAATAACTATCCACACCCTTTCATTGCTAATTTTTCACTGCGTGTCTTTAGTAAATCCTGACAGAAGTATTTTAACACCAAAAGAGTGTTTGCACTGGCATAAGCTCTTAGTAAATTATGAAAGGTATAAGCTGACATTTAAAAAAAACAAAAAACAAAAAAACAAAGACACAGCTGTGTGATATAAAGTCGCAATTAAGAAAAAAAGTCACACTGGGACATATAAAGTCACATTCATGTTTTGTATTTTATTTAATCTGTCTTTTATTTTTATTTTTCTTCCATAATTTCTTATTTCTGGGTTGTCTCGTAAATTTTCATTGCTTTAAGACAATAATTTGAGTTTGTCTTGTTATAGTCTGCTTGCTAACAGAGAAAATACTTTTTTCTCTTTCAAAATACTGAAAACCGGCTTGGAACTCTAGTTGGACACAATTTGGTCAAATATATTTATAGCCTCAGAAAATCCAACAGCAGTTTATTCATTGTAAATCTGTTCATGAAGCCTCTGCTTCTCTATACGAGTAATTGAGATTGAACAATATTGACAGATTGCACATTGCATACCTTTATCTTTTGGGACCAAGACTGCCCCCTTGGCATCACATTTTGGTCTTGTGTACAAATTTAGAAAACAAATTCCCAAGTCTGGAACTTATTATGGTCACACTTTGTTTTGGGGACTAATTCTCACTATTAACTAACTATTAACTATGGCTCATTAAACTCCTAATTTGCTGATAATTAATAGTAAGGTATTTGTTAAATGTAGGTAATGGGTGGATTAAGGGATCTGAATCATGGTCATGCAACATGACTAAATTTGTCCAAAAGATATAGGGTATATATATACCTTATATATCTTATATATATCTTTCAACATCAGATTATATACTTTACAAATCACATAAATTACTTAAAATCTTTTTTGAATTACAGCTATACAGTGGCTTAGTACTCCACCATGTATTACTATGCAATCATTATAAGCATGAAGTAATTACTGTTGTTTTCCTAATCCAGTGGTTTGTGTATCGTTTCACAGTTATTAAAAGTTAAAGACATTCCTTAATGATTATAAATTATTAATTATTTTCCATTAATTTAGGGTAAACCTGGGCATGAATTTGATTTAGTGATTTATTTTCTAAAGCCATATTTATCAAAATTGAATCCTTTTTGCAGTCAATAAATATATGTGTGTTAAACTAATTTTTAGCTTCAGATTCAGATTCTCATGCTGTAGATCCCAACATGTGTTTCACAGCATCTCTCTCCTCTTCTGTGCAGGTCTGATGGGTGCGTTTGTGCCATGCTGTTTGGACTTGAGCCTGGCTCATCAGTATGGAGAATGCGTGTGTCTGCCTCTGCTACCTGGCTCTACGTTTGCCATGAGGGTGGGCATTCGAGAGCGCTTTAAAATCAGGGTAAGGATTCAGCAGTAATGGGGGGAGGGGGGGGGGAATGCCGTTTCAGACTTTTTGGAATTTTCAGTTTAACCAAAAATGTTACAGAAATCAGGAAACTGATAATTCTGAAACTGATCTGATCTGTTTAGTGTGCACTTTTTTTTTTTTTTTAAATCAGCATTGTGTAAGAAACTTTATGCAAGAATTTAACCTCATTTGTCATTTTACTTTTCTTGTAATTAATATACCATGCATTCACTGCTCATGGAGTGAAAAAAAATGTTTGGCTTTGTCCATGCATATTCTTTTCTTTTCAATCTTTTCTTTATGCTATGAAATTTCCCCCTTTAAAAATATGTTAAAATATTTAAATTCATATTTAAGGCAGTAACTTATACAATAACATATTTATTAGTGATACATTTTTACAGAAAAAAAACATTGTTCATAAATATTGACCTGGTGACAACAACTGACAATATTGTAACAACATGCTGGTATGTGGTATCAGTGTTATTTTAGTATATTATAGTTTTTGTTCATATTTACATTTGCTTTTTTTTTTTTTTCTGTTTCTTTTTTTTTCTGCGTATAGGTGTGTCTATTTCTTTAAATTGTATTATTATTATTATTATTATTATTATTCGTTTATTTTGTAAGTTTCTTCAAGTTAAACTAATAAGAAATTTTAGGAATTTGTATATCTATATATATATATATATATATATATATATATATATATATCAGAGGTTGCGCTAGACTTTAACATTGTCCGTATAAAACATTTAATTGCTTTTATTTTTGTGCACATTTTTATTTTTAATCATGAACCTACAGGACTACAGCACAGTTTTAAAACAACAATATGCTAGGGCTGGGTAAACAAAAAAAAAAAAAAATAGATTCTCATTTCAATGAACCAAAATCTATCTTTAAATCACAATCGATCTTTTGGTCTATGCTGTTTTCAGTTGATGAATAAATAGTAACGTTACATAGTGCGTCTTCCTTCCAAAAAATAGCAATAGGCTAGGTTTTGTGTTACTTTTGATATAAAACAAAGTCTCAGATTTCAAATTCTGTTTATTTTATTAGGAAATTCAAGCAATAAATGCATAAGCATAATTGCCTTTTGGTGCTCTTTAATGTGGCGTGATAGATCGTTGTAGCTTCTGTGTACACATCTGTGCATAATCAAAAGCATAGAAAAACAATCATGACATTTCCTTTTTTGTTCTGGATCCAGTGCTCTGCTGCTGGACAGGGGTGGGAATTACAGCTACAATTTACAAGAGATCACCCTCAGTGTAATCCGTCAAAATGATGGTCGGCCTTCAGATTTTTCCGTCACTGTTAAAAAAATTCTGTCAATGACGAACAATTTTCGGTTAACGCGACCTCTGATATATATATATATATATATATATATATATTCAAGACATACAACCCCATAACAATAACATGTTATATTTTTTTAATAAAAACTTTTTATTTATTTTTGACTGAATGATTCTAACAAAAATGTAATTATCCATTCAGTTATTATACTCAATTACTCACTCTCTATTGAGTTATTGAGTGTGTGTGTGTGTGTGTGTGTGTGTGTGTGTGTGTGTGTGTGTATATATATATATATATATATATATATATTCTAAACTTACTGTGAGTCTGAAATAATGTAGTGTATTGTAAAAAGCAACAGAAAACTTTTTAATATTACATAGAACGTGTATATCATTTTCTTAAATAGCAATATTTCTTTGGAATCTAAGATAAATGTGCATGCCAGAAAATTCACCTTAATTTGTAAACCAACAACTCAAGTCATATATTACTGTAGACTGGAGTTTCTGCTGAACAATGGATTATTGTGACCTGAAAAATGTTTTACAATATTTCCTTTAGGTGTAGAGATTTATCTTTGATTTATTTTGTCATAACCTTCTTGTGCTAAGAAGTAAAACACACCCAGCATTTGACAGTTAGATGAAGATTCCTTAAATTAAATTCCATAACTAGATTCCTTGACTTGGGTGAGGGTGTTAAATCAATATCAGGGAAACGTATCCTTACTTAGAAATCTTCAAACTCCAATTTGTCTGGCTATATTGCATTAAGAATACATTAGAGTGTCCTGTGTGTGTCTCTAGGGCAGCGTGTGTGAGGACTGGACTACAGTATATTGCTGCTACCCTCTGGCCCTCTGTCAAATGATCAGAGAGATGAAGAGGAGGCTGAAGACACAGATCTACACTGTTTCTACCGCACTGGAGAGCTCCTGAGAAACTGTGTGTGTACACAGCTCAGATTTTCTTCTCATCTGTGTTTTTGGTGATGCTAAAAGACTGAAGGGCCGTCTCAGCTGTCAGGATGTTTATTACCCGGGGTCCTGAACTTCACGCAGGGTTAGACATATCAGTAACTCTCTGCTTGAAGATTGATGCCGCTGACATTTCAAACTGACGGAGAGATGGAGTGACAGATGGGTGGAGAGACGGATGAGTGGAGAAGAGCTTTCTGATGGCTTCTGGGACTGTGTATGTTTTGATTTCAGATTGCTCTCTCACGGTACATATAAATCTATAGGTTTCCCTACATGGATTCAGTCTGGATTGTCTCTTTTCTTAATTGTGTTTCAAAGTCAGAGCTAAAACTCATGTATCTCTCATTTCATCTAAAAATAAAGTGTATTATAAATAAAAGCCTAATGGTGTCAGATTTACTTAATTTTACAAAGAATTTGACATTATTTCTGTGTATTAATTTAATAATGTAAATAATATTATATATAAAATATATTTAATATATTTGTTTTAATTATATATATATATATATATATATATATATATAATAGATAATAGGTATATATATATGTAGGTAATCACAGTGTGCTGATATACAGCCATATTGCACAGCTACGAGTGTGATATTGTGTTTATAAAACAGTTTGACGGCACAAGTATGTAAATACATAACAAACAACAACTGAGCATCTTTGAAAACCCCTATTTGTGCAAACTACTTCCTTCAGCTACAGATTTAAATCTCAAGTTGACCGTTAAACAGCTGAGCCCAAGCCTCCTGTACTAATTCAAAAATGTCATTTTAGAACTAGTAATGAAGGAACGCTGAGTTGCTTCATTAAAAGCTTATTGTATTACTGTATTAAAAGCTTTATTAGTATTATGTGCAGTAGAGTATTATGAGAGAGATATACAGTGCAAGTGTGATTACCTTCATCTGATACAGCATTCATTCTTCAGTTCAATCTCAAATTCAGAATAAAACATTAGTTTGAAAGTCCATTGAGGAAAACATTATCTTTGTCATAGTATCCTTTCATCTGTTAAAGGTGATTTCCGATGACAGCGCTGTTCTGTGCATTTGTTGGCTGTGTCTAACAAGGTGTTGTTTTAAGTAAAACTAACTTCCTTGTTTATAACAGTTTCGATTTCTTTCAATATAAAAGTCTTTACTGCTGACTCACTCACAAAAACAGTTTCTTGTCACAATCTAATGGCGGAATAATGTAACTAAAATCACCATCACGAACACACACACACACACACACACACACCATTTCTCAATGCTAAATACTAATTGAATACTACTTTTATTTATATAAAAATATTTATTAACTAATAATATTTCACAAACAACAACAGCAGACATCATAGAAGTTGCTAGGCAATTCAGTCAAAAGTACAAAGGCAGTGCTCTGATATACATTTACACAAAATATAACGTGAGGAGATTTTGCCTTCAGCCAAAACTATTTGCTCTGGAACAAATAGTAGATTAATGAGGCCAAAGACTGCTTGTTAGATTTACCCCAAATGAATTATAGCTCAAATTTAACCAGTATAGAGAAATCAGAGCCAGCAGTAAATTTCAGATGATCTGGCTAAGGTAAGGCTGCTCTCAGTGGGTTCATGAGACAATATCTTTTTTTCAAATTGAGCCATTCTCAGATGCCTGACAGAGGCCTGACAGAGGCCGCTCCCATGATAGTTGATTGACATGAGTGTCTTACCTCAGACTCACCTTAAATCAACAGGAACAGTCCGACCTCCATTGTTTCGATGCCAGAGCAGGGATGTAAGTTATACAAGAATATCTCCGATTAAGCGATTGAGGTGTTGTGTTGCTGGATGTAATAATGAACATAGTGGTCGTCATTTACTCCTGACATCTGAGCCGCTGAAGATGCAGTGGATTACGTTTGTTTGTGAAGGGAATGCGCCTCCCGATCTATATATATCCGTCTGTGTTCGTGTGAATCATTCATGATCCAGCTTTACCTACAGCAGAAGTGAGTGTAAGGGTTTTTTTTATGAATCTTTGCGATCACCTTTCCTAATAACGTACTAGTTAGCAAGTTTAGCGGCTAAACTAAACAGGCTTGTCACTCCACAGAGAAAAGAGAAGGGCGGGGCGAGCAGAGCTCATTAACATTTAAAACAACCTCTACCAGAATAGGATGATTTTTGCAGAGCTGATTTTGGCAAGGTAAAAAGGGTGTTGTTTTACACTACCATTGAGAATTTATATATATATATATATATATATATATTATAGACTTTTCATTAAGACCCTAAAGAATCATATCTATCTATCTATCTATCTATCTATTCAACCAACCATCCATCCCAACCAAGACTTTAAGGTATGTGTCTACTTTGAGAAATATTCTCTGCAGTAAAAAAGTCTACCAACCTGCCCTATAAATAATTTAAATCATCCATCATGGTTTTCAAGGATTGTATGTCATCTAAAAGCCCTAGATTCTCCCTGTTCTTCAGGCTGGTCCAAAAAGAGTGTGTGTGCATTTCTGTAGAGGGCACTGTTGTCACACACACTGTCCTAAGATGAAGTAAAGAGAGAGTGTGTGTCTGTGTGCAAGACGACAGGTGTATGGTTGCCGTCAAGGGTTTTCTGTGAGGCCCCTGAGGGACATGAGGCCACTGGAGCCTTAAGCACTGCAGATACAAAACCAGAAAAGTGAAAAATGAGAACAGAAGCGACTGTGAGGAAGGAGCATGAAATGTTTCTCAGAAATCTTTGAGGTCCAATAAAATACTTTTTTGTATGGATTATAAGGAATTTTAATAGTGCTTTATTTCTCTTGAAAGGTGTCAAGATCACATCCAATAATCAAATCTAAAATTGTCCACATCTAAAACCAGGTTTTTAATTTTAATCCAAAGTCATTGTTTTTTTTTTTTTTTTTTTTTCCTGGAGGCATCAAATAATAAAGCAAATAAATAAAATTCTTGAGGGGGAAAAAGTCATTCGGAATAATCTTGTATTATTATCAAAATTAAAAAAATGATAACAGTTATAAAATCCATATCAACATGAATAAACATTATAAGTTTTATAAGAATAAACTGTATAAAGTTTTTTTTTTTTTATTTGTTTGTTTTTTCATGGTAGACACTCATGTCAAATAATAAATTACGAAAGCATCTTACACAGCTAATGTGATCTTTATTTTATTGTTCAAACACTTAAAATTCTCCTTTGAAATATACAAACATGCCTGTTTTATTCTGTCCAAAATCACTTTTTACACAAATAATGAGTTCCCAGCTCGCAACTGCTCAGGAGGATCTGTGAGCATCCGTGGCAATTTTTGGAGCATATGTGCCCCAGAGAGATTTTGGTCTTGCTGTGACGTCTCTCAGTGTTTATGTGTGTGTATCTCCTTAGCAGCCACATGTCCCGTGGTAACAGCCCCATCCACAGCAACAGCTCGAGCACCTGAGGCAGAAATCTCATCCAGTCCAGCATGCTGCTGATGGACGGCCAGCTAGATATTTGAGTGCCTGAAGCTTTGGTCTGTTCAGCAAAAAACAAACATTTTCTATCTTGTTCAGCCTAGATGTGTAGTGAAGGATCAGTCAACCATTCCTTTAAAATAGGCTTTGGAACAGAACTATATTCTGCATGGTGGCATATTGTGGGTTTTATCTTGTGCTCCTCTAGGGTCTCATCCTAACTCATGTTATAAGTCTTTGATCTCTCCGCGCTGATGTGTTTGGGTGTGAGCTCTTATCTGGGTGTCTTTTGGAGTGTGGTGACATGCAGGTCACGTGGAATATTTTATCTCCTCAAAATGTGTTTGTTTCAAAGCCTACTGTATTGGCCTATGCAATACTGATTAGAGGTTTGTCTCGCTAAGGTCTGGACAGTTTGACTCCCAAAATGTAACAGTGCAATTTCCAGCTTAAATGAACAATGGTAAAAGGTCGACTTTTATATTGTTGACTACACTACTGTATGTTATGACTTCAAGAGACTTTTACCATAGTACATGATTTGTAAAGTAGGTCACACTTTATTTTAAGATCAAGTTACTACCTGGTCTCATGACAAAAACTTATCTCTGGGAAATTTTTCACAAAACACAAAATACTTAGATCATTGCAGTTTCCAACAGAAATGAACACTAGAGGCGGTAAAATAGCAAGCACTTGTAATAATTTTAATACACAGTTATGATTACAGTTCCATATGTTTGGATTTCTGGCCATAACAAGCTCGCTCAGAAACATGACAAAAACATGACTCACGATGAAAGAGCTGAAAGGTGAGAGATTGGAAAACAAGCTAAAATGCTTGCGATTGCATTTTTATGTCACATGTGATTTTGTTCATACAAAACCTGCCCAATTGCTACTCAAAACTAGCCCAAAAGTAGTCCAATCGCTTTTCGAGGGGTTCCCCTGGTAAAAATGGCGTTCTGGGAGGTAAAATACACCTTTTTGGTGAGATTCCCGTGATTAATTTAGCATTCCAGGGGCTAAATTTTACGTTATTGGGGTCATTTTAACTCGAGGACATGAAAAGCAACCTGCGGCAACAGTGTTTGTGGAAAACCGTGGAATTGGCAACACTGTGCAGATGGTACGTTATTTTAAAACATCATTGAGCATTAGAGTTATAGCGCCACTCAGTGGACATTTCAAGCCAGAACTGCGGTGACACGTCCAAAACCAACATCACATAAAATGTACCACATGTACGTTCATCTGCTCTGGGGGAAAAAAAAGAACACTCTTTTAGCGCCACACAGTGGACATTTCACACTGAATATATTACAAAACATACATGGCGGTACATATTTCACATCTTGTGAAAAAGTTCCCAGAGGTACGTTTTCATCATGAGACCAGGTTGTCCAATTCTCTCTTTTAACTAACTATTAACTTCGACTTTTGCCTTAGTAAACTCCTAAAATATCTAAAATATCTAAAATATGGTCATACAGAATATGTATAGTCAGAACTGGTTCTTAGTGTTACTGTAAACTAATATATTATGACTAATACTTTTCTTTTGACATAGTAAACTTGCTCAGAAGCTCACCTCGTACAGCACTGGTTTTAAGAGACAAAGCATCCCAGTTACAAGTCCTGTAAATCACAAAGTTTGATGAAATAAAGTTTTGTAGAAGCATGCTAAAATGGCTGCATTGCTTTTAGCAAAAATGTTTTTATCGCATGTTTGCTTTAGTTAACACTGTTGGTTAGGTTTAGTGTAGGTGGTATGTTATTTTTAAACAAGATAGAGCATTAACCTTTCAGCGCCAATCATTGCACATTTAATTTCCAAAGAAGCAGCCAAGAAGCAACATAATAAAATGTTGCCAAATTCATTTTGATCTGTTTTGGAAAACTAAACATGATTTTAGGGCTACTCACAGGACATTTCACTTTGAAAATGTGACGATTTAAAGATGAGTTTGTGGTGGAATTGGCTGTTTGTCTAACCATTGGGAAATTTGGAAAAGCATGTCATTATCAAAATCAAGCTCCAAAATAACTTTTGTTTTGGTTGACCTCCATTGAATGGGCAAATAAAATCTTCCACAGAATTTTATTTATTTATTTATTTTTGCTTTTACATTATAAAAGAATTAAGATCATTTGTTCAGGGCACTAAAACAAACCAGTTAGGTACTTGTATTCAGTCAAGGTCATCAGTGATAAGGATGTTGTCTCCGAGAGCTGTCCCCCACTGCTGCTCTATGTCTCTTCACTGCACATCTTGATAAGGAATGATTTCTGATAAATCCCAGAGCAGCTGCTGTGAAAGATTCTCATATCTTAAACACTGTACAATATGATGTTTTTATTTTTGCACATGGACATTTTCTTAACTAGACTGGCTCCAGTATTCTAGGAAAATGATTTCAAATGCAGCTGATGTGCTTGTGAGGTGAATTATGGGTATTATTCCTCTGCACCAGAGTGCCCTAGTGACCTTCCTTTGGACGCTATGCATCAAGCTCACTGAAAATAGAGCACTGAAAGAAAACCCCCCAGTGGTTAGTGATAGAACAAGACAAACAATGATAGCACATAATACATCATGAGGAAACATACACACACGCAAACACACAAAAGAGGAAACAGGAGACAGCTGATCTGGGTTCAGTGCTGTGCTTAATATAATACATAAATTTTTTACAGTGAACAGTGGAAATAATATAAATCTTTTGAGACTTGTTCATGTGGTTTTGTATAATATGCTACCCTACTACTAATTATGCAGTTTGTAGGATGCACTGTATACTGGGCATGCTACGCACATTGCCTATATGAATAGAATACCTGGGTAATCTATACATTTTCCCATATGCAGTGTACAGAGCAAGCTGTAATGAAGTGTGTTGTGTATAATTCTGGAGCAGCAAGAAAATATCAGTGACAATGCTGACTGAACTACAAGAATGTTCTTTTCTGAGCTGTGATGTGAAAGGGAGCAGAGATAAAAAAAAATATAAATAAAATATCTACTAAAATATCCTAAAATATCTACTGTAATATGATGAAATACTTGCAATGTTATGTTGCTTGAAAAAAAAAAATCATATTTACTCTGCCAATGGAGTGAAATGACTTTTGTGTTTTGTTTTTTTTTGTTTTGTTTTTTTTGTAGTTACAGCATCCTCCAGCAGGGACTAATGCAGCACTGCTAACTAGCCAAACCTTTGTTTTGATGTGTACTGAACACATTTAGATGTCAGCTGCTGTCAGTGGTGATAGAATTTTTATTGAGCTGACTTATTCATGTAAGGAATCATGTTTGATGCAGTTTTTTAGTTTAAAGTTTAAAGAGTAAGAAAACTCTATCAAAACCGTATGCTTTTCTTGCCTCTGTGCAGCACCTACAGCTCTGCATTTTCAGTCTCATCTTAAAGTGACAGTTCATCTAAAAATGAAAATTCTGCCATTAATTACTCACTCTCATGTCGTTCATCTTCAGAACACAAATTAAAGTATTTTTGATGCAGCAGCACCACACACATACATTGTGGTACTCTTGTGAACGAGCGACGAAGACTGACACGGAAGAGAAGAAATTATTGAATAAAGTCGTTCTTTGGTTTTCTTTGTGCACAAAAAGTAATGTCAAAGCTTCATAAAATTAGGGTTGAACCACTGATGTCACACGGGCTTCTTTACTGATGTCCTTACAACCTTTCTGGACCTTGAATGTGGTAGTTGTGTTGGTGTCAGGGTCAGAAAGCTCTTGGATTTCGTCAAAAACATCTTAATTTGTGTTCTGAAGATGAACGAAAGTCTTACAGGTTTGGAACAATATGAGGGTGAGTAATTAAGACAAAAACGTTTGTCAAGACAAACTTTGAAATTGGCTTGAGAAAGCTAAAACAGGCTGTTTAAAAAGCTTTAAAAGGTAGAGGTTTAAAGGTTTTCAGTTTGAAGTACTTCAAAGTGTGAAGTAGTTTTAAAGACTAGATAGATGATAGCATGTTTTAGAAGGATTAGCATGTTACTAGCATGTTGTTAGCATGATTAGCAATAATAGGATTTGTTAGCATAATTAGCATGCTACTAGCATGTTGCTAGCATATTTCTAGCATGATTCTGTCATGATTAGCATTTGACTAGCATGTTTAAGCATGTTTATAATGTCACTAGCATGTTGGTAGCATGATTTGCAAGTTACTAGCATGTTGCTAGGATGATTCTAACACGATAAGCATGTTACTAGCATAGATAGCAAGTTACTAGCATGTTGTTAAAATGTTTCTACCATGATTGGTATGTTACTAGCATGTTTTAGCATGATTAGCATGCTACCAGTATGTTGCTAGCATGATTAGCATGTTACTAACATGTTGCTAACATGATTAGCAAATTACTATCATGTTGTTAGCATGATTAGCATGTTAATAGCATGTTGCTACCATGTTTCTAGCATGATTTAATCATGATTAACGTGTTTTCTACCATGTTTTAGCATGTTTACGATGATTAGCAAGTTACTAGCATGTTGTTAAAATGCTTCTACCATGATTAGCGTGTTACCAGCATGTTGCTAGCATGGTTAGTATGGTACTAGCATGTTGCTAGCATGATTAACATTTTACTAGCATGTTTTAGCATGATTAGCATGTTACTTGCATGTTGCTAACATGATTAAAAAAATACTATCATGTTGCTAGCATCATTAGCATGTTACTAGCATAATTTAATCATGATTAGCGTGTTTTCTACCATGTTTTAGCATGTCACTAGCATCTTGTTAGCATAATTTGCAAGTTACCAGCATGTTGCTAACATGATTCTAACATGATTAGCATGTTACTAGCATGTTCTTAGCATGATTAGCAAGTTACTAGCATGTTGTTAATAGAAACATGCCAATCATGCTAAAACATGCTAGTAACATGCTAATCATAGTAGCATTTTAACATTTTAATTGCTTCTACTATGATTAGCATGTTACTAGCATGTTTTAGCATGATTGGCATGTTTCTAGCATGATTCTAGCATGATTAGCATGTTACTAGCATGTTGTTAGCATGATTAACAGGTTACTAGCATTTTGTTAAAATGCTGCTAGCGTGATTAGCAGGTTAATTTGAATTAGTTTAAATTGATTAGAATTAGTACATTGAAAGGAATCTTGATTGAGTCTCAAGGGATTCTGGAAGTTATGACAGCTGGAGTTTGAAGAGCCTTGGCTCAATTGAACATTCCATCCATAAGTCTATGGGATTTTTCCCAGTTTTAATCATCATTTTTAGGAAAACCGTAAGTCTGATCAGTTAGAAAAGATATAGCATACTCGGTCATCAGTCTTTCTCAAGCCAACTTAATGACAAAATTTTCATGTTTGGGTGAACTATCCCTTTAACAATTTATGTAGTGTTTTGTGACTAATGTGATTCAGGCTTTGGAAAGAGACACTTAAGCCCCGTTCACACTATAAGCGACATGCAGCGACACGATCCCATTCATTTCAATGGAGTGCTGGTGATTTCTGGCGACGAGCGACAGCGACTTCAACTTTATGCAAATGAAGAGCGACTTTCGGGAGCAAAAGCCAATAGGAAAGAAGATGGTAGAGCTCATGTGATCGTTCTCCTCTCAGCAGTAGATAAACATACGCAGTGGAAAAAATTAGGCTCTGCTTCTAATTTGTTTTTGTTTGTATGTACATATTTAATTTATTTATATTATATTTAGTATTTTGCCTCCAAAATGTTTAGTTTTAGTATTTAGTGGCAAGAAACCTGATTAGCTGTCAAGGCAACCAGCAGTGAGAACGCCCACTAACCTCATCGCCAGCCCCGACAAAAGTCACTGCTAGTGTGAACGCAGCTTTAGTGGTGGACAGCTACTGTACAAAATAAATAAACAAAAAGTCATGAAAAACTAAATTTTGCTGCAAAAAAACCTTGTCTAACATTATAAATGGACCTTGGCAAATCAATGTATGATATGAACCCTTTAAAATACAGTACATGTCAGTGTTATTTAAGGGTTCACACAGTACTGAAGAGGTGAGCTTATCATATCATCCACCTTCAGAACTGGCTGACTAGAGGAATCTCCTTACAGGTCGGTGGTCCTTTTGAAGCTCTCCTCTCCTGTGAAAGCTAGTCTTGCTTTGAAGTTTCCTCAACGTGGCATCAACCTGGTATCTCAATCCACGCACCGTGGGTGATCCAGTGAATATTTCAGCGGATATCAGTTGCTTCTCTTCACGATATGCTCCAAACATCAAGGTGGAACATCCCTCTGAAGTGAAACGAGGACTTTTCAAGCCCTTATGGAAAGAGGTTGAAGTTAACTCTAAAGGTCAAGGAATATCGTATCACCCTGGTAGGTTTTCACGGCTTGAGTTACTTTCCCCGAAAATGACTTTTAATATGCTATGATAAGCACAGCCTATTAAAATCCCATGGCCACAGCACATAATACGCATTAAAAGAGAGACAGTAATGAAATGTAGTGTGACATTATTAATTCTTTCTGGGAAGTGGTCGTCTGAAATGCACACTTGCCTGAAAAAAGTACATGTCAAAAAAGTTGCAAGGCATAAACCTAGTCTAAAAATAGGGCGATGCTTTAGGGGTGCAAACGAGAGAAATAAAAATATTTTACAGATGACATGCGAGTCAGGGTACAATAGAAGGTCCTGAGACATGAGCGAGTGGCCATCATTCAGCTCTCCAGCACTGATGTGAAAACAGAAATGGGTTGGCAAAGAAGACAGACAGAGAGAGAGAGAGAGAATGTGGTGAAAACTGACAGTGAAGTGGAGTGCGAAAAAGAGTGCGGTTGGAATAATAAAGTGGAAAAAAAAGAAAAATAACAGTCAGCAAGAAATGGAGAAACATGGTCTGTGTAAGAACCTCAAGAGGGTAGAGAGCGAGGCTGAGATAAAACTTTAGAGCAAAAGATGAGTAAGCAAAAGAGTGCTTACCCATACAGAACTCAACCCATGATGCTTTAAGTTGTTGTGGGTGGATGTCAGGCAGGAGCATTTCCTCCGAGGAGGCAAGGGAGCCAGTGCCCCCTCAAAATATTGAATGAGAAAATTCATAGTACAAAAATCAAACAACACCAGTATTACAAAATATAACATCAAAAAGTGTATAAATCACTTGTTTTTCTAAAGAAACATTGTCCAAGAGTGACACCACCACGTAAAGTTACAGCGAGAGTCCATGTCTTTCTCGCCTCCCCTGAGCCCACTGAGTTTTAATACACCCCCTTATGTGTGCTGTGAGTTTGGTGGGGGAGAGGAGGCATTGCCTCCCTTGCAACATGATTGGATATGACTGGTTATGATTGGCTGTGACTGGTTGCTAGGACACTGCTATGTGTTATTAATAGAATGTTGCTGTGTAGCTGATAGGGTGTTTTGGGTGATTGCCAAGGTGTTGCTATGCAGTCGCTAAGGTATTCAGAATCGTTGCTAGGGTATTTCTGTGCAGTTACTAAGGTATTTTGGATGGTTACTATGGTTACTATGGTGTTCTTGGTGGTTACTAAGACTATGCACAAGGCTAAAGAGTTCATGATCATTGCTAGGATGTTGCTGTGCAGTTGCTAGGTGGTTACTAGAACACTGCTATGCAGTTGCTAGGGTCTTCTTGGTGGTTGCTAAGACATTGCTATGCAGTTGCTAGGTTGTTCAGGTGATGAATAAAAATTGCTGTGTGGCTGATAGGGTGGTTTGGGTGATTGCCAAGGTATTGCTGTGCAGTTGCTAGGGTGTTCTTGGTGGTTACTAAGACACTGCTATGCAGTTGCTAGAATGTTCGGGTGGTTAATAGAATGTTACTGTGCTGTGTGTTGGGTGATTGGCAAGGTGTTGCTATGCAGTCGATGAAGTCACCAGGATCATTGCTAGGGCATTGCTATGCAGTTACTAGGGTATTTTGGATGGTTACTATGGTTACTAGGATGTTGATATGCAGTTACTAGGGTGTTCTTGGTGGTTATTAAGACTTTGCTATGCATTTGCTGAAGCATTCATGATCATTGCTATGATGTTGGTGAGCAGTTGCTAGGTGGTTGCTAAGACATTGCTGTGCAGTTGCTATGGTGTTCTTGGTGGTTGCTAGGAATATGCTGTGCAGTTGCTAGGTAGTTCGGGTGATCAGTAGAATGATTGTTAAAAGGGTGTTTTGGTTGATTGCTAAGGTGTTGTTATGCAGTTGATGAGGTCACCAGGATCATTGCTAGGGCATTGCTGTGCAGTTGCTAGGGTGTTTTGGATGGTTACTAGGGTGTTGATATGCAGTTGCTAGGGTGTTTTTGGTGGTTATCAAGACTTCGCTATGCAGTTGCTGAAGCATTCATGATCATTGCTAGTATGTTGCTGTGCAGTTGCTAAGTGGTTGCTAGGACACTGCTATGCAGTTGCTAGGCTAGGTTGTTCTGGTTATTAATAGAATGTTGCTGTGTAGCTTATAGGGTACTTTGGGTATTTGCCAAGGTGTTGCTATGCAGTTGCTGAGGTGTTCAGGATTGTTGCTAGAGTATTGCTATGCAGTTACTAAGGTATTTTGGATGGTTGCTATGGTTACTAGGGTGTTAAAGGGTGGTTGCTAGGATGTTCTTGGTGGTTATTAAGACTTTGCTATGCAATTGTTGAAGCATTCATGATCATTGCTAGGATGTTGCTATGCAGTTGCTAGGGTGTTCTTGGTGGTTGCTAAGACACTGCTTTGCAGTTGCTAGGTTGTTTGGGTGATTCATAGAATTTTGCTGTGCAGCTGATATGGTGTTTTGGGTGATTGCCAAGGTGTTGCTATGCAGTCGCTAAGGTGTTCAGGTTTGTTGCTAGGACATTGCTATGCAGTTGCTATGGTGTTTTGAATGGTTACTATGGTTACTAGGGTGTTGAGATGCAGTTACTTGGGTGTTCTTGGTGGTTATTAAACTTCGCTATGCAGTTGCTGAAGCATTCATGATCATTGCTATGATGTTGGTGGGGAGTTGCTAGGTGGTTGCTAGGACACTGCTGTGCAGTTGCTAGGTTGTTCTGGTTATTAATAGAATGTTGCTGTGTAGCTGATAAGATGTTTTGGGTGATTGCCAAGGTGTTGCTATGCAGTTGCTGAGGTGTTCAGGATCGTTGCTAGGGCATTGCTATGCAGGTACTACGGTATTTTGGATGGTTACTATGATTACTAAGGTGTTGATATGTGGTTGCCAGGGTGTTCTTGGTGGTTGTTAAGACTTTGCTATGCAATTGCTGATGCGTTCATGATCATTGCTAGGATGTTGCTGTGCAGTTGCTAAGTGGTTTCTAGGGCATTGTTATGCAGTTACTAGGGTATTTTGAATGGTTACTATGGTTACTAGGGTGTTAATATGTGGTTTCCAGGGTGTGCTTGGTGGTTATTAAGACTTTAGGCATTGCTGTGCATTTGCTAGGGTGTTCTTAGTGCAAGGTGGTTTGTCATGTCAGTGGAAATGCAGGTTGGATCTGACCTTAAATCCAAAAGTATACACTGTGTGCAGAATTATTAGGCATGTTGATATTCTGGTCATATTTTTTTTCCAAACACATTTTACCAATTCCAAACCACATCAGTCTTAATAACTACTATTAATTTTGTATTTAATCATTTGTAAGTGATATATAATTGTCCTGAAGGCTGGAAGTGAAAAACTCCTTATATTCAGGTGTGCAGAATTATTAGGCATGTTTTCGTTTACAGCTAAAATGAGCCAAAAAAGAGATTTAACCCAGACTGAAAAGTCCAAATTATTAAATGCCCATGAGAAGAATGCAATACTAATGCATTACAAGAATTTGCAAAGTTAAGGCTTGACCATTGGACAGAGAAATGCTTGTTGAGTCTGCATGGTCAGAAAAAACAGGTGGAGAAGAAAAGATGCATGTTAACTGCAAAAGAATTAGGAATTAAGGTGAAGAATTAGGTGTGACACCATCAGGAACCGTTTAGTCTCCAAAGCCACCATTTTCCAGAACTGCAACCTACCTGGAGTCTTCAGAAGAGGATTTTTTACCAAGCAAAGTCTCTGAGAACCTGACACATTGCACTTCTGAAGACTCCAGGTAGGTTGCAGTTCTGGAAAATGGTGGCGCTGGAGAACTGTAAACGGTTCCTGATGGTGTCACACCTAATTCTTCACCTTAATTTCTAATTCTTTTGCAGTTAACATGCATCTTTTCTTCTCCACCTGTTTTTTCTGACCATGCAGACTCAACAAGCATTTCTCTGTCCAATGGTCAAGCCTTAACTTTGCAAATTCTTGTAATGCATTATTATTGCATTCTTCTCATGGGCATTTAATAATTTGGACTTTTCAGTCTGGGTTAAATCTCTTTTTTGGCTCATTTTAGCTGTAAACGAAAACATGCCTAATAATCCTGCACACCTGAATATAAGGAGTTTTTCACTTCCAGCCTTCACGGACAATTATATATCACATATAAATGATTAAATACAAAATTAACAGTAGTTACTAAGACTGATGTGGTTTGGAATTGGTAAAATGTGTTTGGAAAAAAAATATGACCAGAGTATCAACATGCCTAATAATTCTGCACACAGTGTATAATTCACTTTTTACACATGTGCTAAGGTGTGCGTACAGTGCATGTGACATGAATTTTATCAGTAGAACAGTATGCACATACTGTATGCGCACTGCTTGATTTTTATAAGGTCACCCATGTGTTTTGAATTGTTTTTTTTTCAGTACTTAGTAGTGCACAAGGTGTCTACACTTAACTGGGCCATTGTTTCACTGCCGGAAAAGAAACTGAGGAGATGGAACAAGAATAGAAACAAACTACCCTACTGAAGATGGCACAAGATAGGCACCAGCGTTAACGAGTGCTTATGTGAGAGAATTAAAAAACCTCTGGAATTTATACTAATGAGTATAAAGACATTTTTATCGTTCATAACATAAAAAGCACAGACACTGGACAAGAGCAAACTTCTATTTTGCACGGGTTGAATGCCTGTATCGCACACGCTGTCAAATGGATTATACTTTAGATCACTAACTTTAAGCATAAGCAATAGTAACAACTATGCTTCTCTTAGCCAACACTATTAAATACTGACATACTACAGAAGAGAAATGCATGAGGGAGTCAATTATATCACTCACTGCCATATATCAGACACTATTTGCTCTTTAAAGGAAAGAAATTCTCATGTGACCAGTGTACACTTATGTAATAGCCTACCCAGGCACATACTAACATGAGCCTTGCCCCAAATGGCACACTCAGCCCTTTGTAGTCCACACTTAAGAGAGCGAATAAGTCCATGAGAGTGTGTAGACTATAAAAATGTGCATTTGGTACTGGAAGACCACCGTTGCTGCTGTAGAGCTAATATACTGTTTTAAGCACTGTGTACAGTATTCTGTCAGGTTCACCATAGAGTTCTGCAATATCTCACCCACTCACATGCAGTATAATGCATTACAGAGCTGCTCAACCAGCCATAGCCTGAAAAAGCAAGAGAAATTCACTTTGTCCTCTCCAGACTACAAATATCAGAGAGCAGAGATAATTATATTGTTCAGTAAAATACATCCACTCATATATTATTTTGAACAGTTATGTCTCCTTCAAAAGCTACATATACTTATGCATTGTTTTCTGGTCTGAACAATATTATGCAAATTCTGCAAAGTCTCTGCCTGCATGAATGCTTTTCCACTGTAGTTAATTCACTTCCAGTGCAGTTTCAGTGTAAATGTGAATCCAGTGGATGAAAAGATCATCCAATCTGTCATCAATGTCAGTATTAACACACTAAACATTTTAACAGCTGATGTGTTTCATGGATCATCATTTTAAAGAGTTTCGGGTTACTTGATTACACTTCAAATGGCTTTTTTTTCCAATGGAGAAGAGTCAAACGTCTCACCAACAGTGTGGTGAAGGTGATAAGCTTACATTTTTCATATACAAATGCATTGATTCACTTCATAAGGCATTTATTAACCCCCATGGAGCTGTGGAGTACTTTTTATTATGGATGGATGCACTTTACTGGACATTAAAATCTCGACCGCAATTCACTGCCACGACAAAGCTTGGAAGAACCAGGACATTTTTTTAAATATTACTCCGATTGTATTCGTCTGAGAGAAAAAAGTCATATGATGGCTTGAGGGTGAGTACATTTTTGGGTAAACTATCCCTTTAAGCACAATGTTTGTTTTGGACTAGCACCGAAGACAACTAATAGGGTATCAGGGTCAATAGAAACACCATATGGGTTTTGGTTATGTGCCTCTTGTTTCATAACGTCTTTCATTTTGTAGTTTTCTTTTCATTGTCTATTATTGTTATGTTAATCATGTCCAGGTGCTTCTTGTTAGTCTCATTTAGCCATTTAGTCTGGTAAATTTAAAGCCCTAGTCCCTTGGCAGGTCTTTATTAGGCTGGAGTTGTCTTGAGACAAGCCAAAAGAAATCCAAAACTGACCAAACAAGCTGTATAACTGCTGACCAAAGTCAAGACACACCTGCCCTGAATCCTTAACAACCTACAAGCATACTTCACTGAAGTAAATATTCAAAGTTTAGACCAAACAAAGGCAAACTTTCCAGTCTGTTTTAAATTCACAGACATAAATCTGAACTTGTACAGCATTAGGATGCAGTGTAAATACTATTTTCAGAAAACTTCTCAAAGTCATTTGAAGAATATGATTAAAATGAACGGCTGCTGTTTGAAAATGCTAATAACTTGTCATGCTGTTGTAAAATAAATCTCACAAAACCGAAACTTTTTAGTGCCTGTATGATGTATCTAAAGCATTCTACAAAGAAAAGTTCAGTAATTGCTACTTTTGGGGGGCTTTTAGTCTCGCTGTATCAAACACTCCACCAAGTAACAATGCATTACCTTTTGTCACTCAAACTAAAAAGGCAACAGTTACAGCAACCTAAGGATAATTCCTCTCTCACATGTAATGATTGTATTCAAATAACAAACCCCAGGTTGTGACACAATATTAGTTCATAAGAACAGCCAAAATAAATACACTTCTTATATTTGTAGCTGCCCATTGAGCAAGTCAGGCCTTTCTAAGAGAGCTGGATCCAGGCTTCAAGAGCACATGGAAATCGAGTTGACAGCCATTTGTAATTGAAGCAGCTTGTGAGAGGAATGAACAGCCAACTACTCGCTCGCATGAAATTAGCTTCAGTGCTGCAGTTACACAACCACACAACATGGTCACTAGCAGACAGTTTTTTTGTGTAATGATTTATGACTGAGATTCTAGTTACCTGTATGGACACCAATGAGGTGGAAAATTACTGTGCCAAGTATTTTTTTTTAGATTGATGATTGCCATATAAAGCCTTCTTACAATGGAACATTGATGCCAATACTAAGTTGACTTAAAGTTTACTTCTGAAAAATGTTAATATCTGCTAATGTACCACTCAGCTTCATGGCACAGAATGGGGTTTAATCTGTATTTAACAATTAAAGGGATTACTAGTTTTTTTGTTAAGTTAATACTTGTTCAGAACAATCACATTAGCAAAGTTTGATAAGTTATTTTGATTAAAAAAATATATATATATATATTTTGTTCAATAAATATACTGTAATTAAAATATGTAAATATAAAACATGTATTTTAAAATACAGAAACAAAATCATTTTAAAATGTAAAGATTTTGAAAGCACTGAAGGAGCTCCTATAGTAATTTAATATAGATTTACAGTAGTAACAACAAATGATATTTTATTATATGATATGATTAATATCATGTTCTTAAATATGATGGTTTCATTCTAAACATGGTGATTATCTCTAAGATAGACACCCAACATAATATATATGATATTTGCCATGTGAATCTAACCATGTCATGTCAACAAATGGAAAAGTCAGCCATCTATTAATTGTCATGTTAATCATTGTGCCTTTTAGCCCCAACAGCAGGGGCACTTTTTATGTCAACATTTACACCATGCTTTTACATTTTTTTTTATTATTTACAAACTGATGTTTTAATTATCATAAACAAAACTAAAAAATCATTAAGAAGACCTTTGTCTCAAGATATGTTCAAGAATTTTAGCGATTCTAATGATTGCGTCAAGGATTAGCCACATTTTTATGTGATTTCTTGAAAAGCAGATGTTTTCAAAAGTGCTACGCCATATGTTTCTGCCATCTAGTGGTTTAGAGGAAAATAATATCAAAGGTGTCTTTTACCCCGCGGCGCCTTTAGCCTCATTGTACCCTACTGTGTTGTTTTAGCATGTTTCTACAGATGTGGCCATTAAATATGCACTTTTTTTTTTTTTCACGTGGCAGCATGCAATTTGCCACACGTGCTTCCTGCAGGCGATTTTTCAGATTTTTTTGAAACGTTGTGCTTCACACAATATCCACCAGGTGGCACAAGAAATGACATTCTGTAGTTAAACACCACAGTCAGTGTTGCCAGATTGGGTTTCTTTTTGGTCAGGTCAGACCAGAAAAAAAAAAAAAAAATGCATTGGGCGGGTTGATAAAATTTGGGCAGCTTTTTGATACTTTTTCAATTTAATTGAAATTTACATTAAACAAATATTATGTGTATAATATGTAAAATTTGTATGTGGTTGATGTGTCAATAATAAAGTTGCAGTTTAGCCAGTAAGGTTCAGGGTGTCCTGTCCAGTCAGATTTCAAGTTTGCCTTGGTGGCTTTTTAATTAAGTTGTATTCGTTAAGCAATTTCACTGGCAAAGCTGTACGTTTATTTTATCATCATGCCAAAGTGGGCTAAATATAAAAAGTCCTACTGAAAAGAATAGGAGAGCGACCCATCTCGGAAAACATGGATTGCACCTGTGGTAGGAGACGATTCAAAGGCATTTTGCAAGTATTGTCAGTTAAACAATTTCAAAGCAATCGTGCTGTGCACTAAGTGTTAAAGGAACACGCCACTATTTTTTTAAATAGGCTCATTGTCCAACTCCCATAGAGTTAAACAGTTGAGTTTTACCGTTTTCGAATCCATTCAGCCGATCTCCGGGTCTGGCGGTAGCACTTTTAGCATAGCTTAGCACAGATCATTGAATCCAGCTAGACCATTAGCGTCTTGCTCAAAAATGACCAAAGAGTTTCTATGTTTTTCCTATTTAAAACTTGACATTTCGCAACTTTTCATTTTCCATCTGTCTTAGTACATGATGTAACTACAGAAGAGTCAAGTTTTAAATAAGAAAAATATCAAAACTCTGGTCATTTTTGAGCGAGATGCTAACGGTCTAATCAGATTCAATGATCTATGCTAAGCTTTGCTAAAAGTGCTACTGCCAGACCCGGAGATCGGCTGAATGGATTTGAAAACTGTAAAACTCAACTGTAAAACTGTTTAACTCTAGGGGAGTTGGAAAATAATTTAAAAAGCCTATTTTCTAAAATAGTGGCGTGCTCCTTTAAAGCTTTCGCCGTGTCAATGGGGTCAGCAGGGCAATGATCCAATCAAGAATGACCAAAAGCACTGTGAAATTAGAATTGCTGCTTATGTTGCTTGTCACACTTCAAACATCAAGACATTTTGCACGAATTGGGAACATTCAAAATGCCCCAGACAAAGTGCGTGCCTGTCATCAAATCAGTCCTCACGCCACACTTTAGAGAAGAAGTTGTAGGGGACATCGGTCAGTCTCCTGTATTCCCTGTTCTGCTTTTGCTGCTGTTTAAGTTGGATATACACTGTAAAAAAAAACAATTTGTTGAGTCAACTTAAAATAATTTGTAACCTGGCTGCCTTAAAATTTTAAATTCAGTCAACTCAAAAAAAGTTTATTCAACTTGAAATGTTAAATTATACTAAGTGACAACTTGGATATTTTAGTTGACTCAACTTAAAATTTTAAGGCAGCAGGGTAACAAAATATTTTAAGCTGACTCAACAAATTGTGCTTTTTATTTTTTACAGTGTATAGGTAAGGTTAGGGAGAGGTTAGGTGGGATAAAGTGTAATGGATGGGTCAACAGTCTATTTATAAATGTAAGTACAGTACATAATTACAGATGTAAATACATGCAAGTATTTTTTAAAATATAAGTACAATGTAAAAACATGTATGTACACCATAAGTGCCTTGTATCAAACAATTTAAATGTAAGTACATAGGCCAACAAATACAAAATGGGACCATGCACCTAGCAGTGTTTCAACAGGCGTAATGGTTTTTATACTGTACAAACTGTATTTTCTATCCCCTTACCCTAAACCTACACTCTTAAAAATAAAAAGGTGCTTTACAATGCCATAGAAGAACCTTTTTGTCTAAACGGTTCCATAAAGAACCTTTAACATCTGAAGAACCTTTCTGTTTCACAAAAGGTTCCCTGTAGCGAAAGAAGGCTCTTCAGATTATAAAAAGTAAGAAATAGATGGTTCTTTAAAAAACCTTTGACTGAATGGTTCTTTGTGAAACCAAAAATGCTTCTTCTATGGCATCGCTGTGAAGAACCTTTTAAAGCACCTTTATTTTTAAGAGTGTACCCCTCTCAAAAAACTTTCTGCTATTTTAGATTTATAAGCTGTTTTCCTCTCCTTAAATGTCCTTAAAAGTTAAAGAATTTCTGGTATTACTAACCTTGTAGGGAATAACAAGTACACACGCACATGCACAAATAAGTGCAGCATATTCCAAAATAATAGGCTTTTTTGGACCTCTTTCTGCTATGTTCATCTTGACCTCAAACATAATCCAGCATGAAGCCACAGCGCTCCCACATCAGCGCTTAACTCTGACATTCAGCATCTCTGCCAGTCAAGACTTTCAATTGTAACGTCCAGAGCACTTTTCTACAAAACCCTCTCCATCTGTGTTAGCCAGACGCTTGTGAATAATTCAGCGTGATGCACGAGTCTTTGCCAGTGTGTAAATGTGCTTTTCTCCCCATCGCAGTCTCCATCTTTAGCCTTTCCAGGCCTGGCACTGCGGGACGTCTCTACAACACGGGCAGCGACCAATGAGCTCGCAGCGTGTAGGCGACAACTGTGCTTTTAATAAGCATAGCCGTCTGAACCGTTTGCCAGAGATGTTGGCTATAGCAAGTTCATAAGGTGTAAAAGATGTTAAAATGAATGTCAAAGGATAGACCTTTTTTGGCAGAGGCCTAAATGCAGTACCATAAGCAGATAGCCTCACAAACAGAAAGACTTGAGATGTGATCTGTTGTGGCTAGCAATGCCCTACTACAAAGCAAGGTTTTTTTTTTTTACAAAGCCCTACTACAAATCAAATATTCTTTCTGACTGTCGGTCAGATACTATTAATGAATAACTTACAAGTTCATTTCTGTGTTCAATCTTTTAGGTGATGTCACAATCGATGAGTAACTTAGAAAGAACATGTAAGGGGTGGAGAGAAAGGCCATAATGTATAAAACAGAACCTGTCCCAAAAACCACAGTTTTATTTTTTAATAGTTCACACCATTAATGGCAGCACTCTGAATATCAACATTTGTGAGATTTTGTAATCTAATTTTGTGTCTCTGAGAATTAGTGATCTAAGACATTTTATTATGCTTAAAGGAGTAGTTCATTTCCAGAACAAAAATGTACAGATAATGTACTCACTCCGTTGTCATCCAAGATGTTCATGTCTTTCTTTTTTCAGTTGTAAAGAAATAATGCTTTTTGAGGAAAACATTTCAGGAATAATCTCCGTATAGTAAACTTCTGGTGCCCGCGAGGTTGAACTTGCAAAATGCAGTTTCAACGCAGCTTCAAAGAGCTTTAAACAATCTCAGCCAAGAAATAAGTGTCTTATCTAGCGAAACGTTCAGTCATTTTCTAAAAAAAAATAATATACTTTTTAACCTCAAATGCTTGTTTGGAAGAGAAAATTAGATTTTCGACATACCCTAACTGAACTGAACTGGAATGCACAGAGTTCACGCAGAGCTAGACAAGATGAGCATTTGAGGTTAAAAAGTATATATCTAAATCTATATATATATATATACTTTGTTTTTTAGAAAATGACTGATCGGTTCACTAGATAAGACCCTTATTTCTTGGCTGGGATTGTTTAGAGCCCTTTGAAGCTGCATTCAAACTGCATTTTGGAAGTTCAAACTCAAGGGCACTTGAGTTTACTATATGGAGATTATTCCTGAAATGTTTTTCTCCAAAAACATAATTTCTTTACAACTGAAGAAATTTTATATTTTATATTTTACATTAACAATGCAATCAATCTTCTGTTCATTAAAGCCATGTATGAATCTAATCAAGTTAGTGTTTTTAAGCATTTTACATTTATTCCAAAATAATAATTCAAGACATTAACAATTTAAACAATATATGTTATTTGTTCTTTTTATTAGTTAACTTTTAACTAGTTTATAATTTTTTAGATCAGTCATCAAAGCTCAAAACAGATCCCACAGATCATGTTTTTTCAGCAATTTCAAGTCTTATTTTAACGAAACAAAGTGGTTATATATACGTGGGTCAGTTGTTTACTTACTTTCTGTCTTCCCATTAACACCATTATATTATTCGTTCAGACTGATTTGTGAACACGCACAAACACAATCACGAACCAATCACAGCCGAACATAACCAGTAATACCCAATCATACTGCAATGGAGGCATTGCCTCTTCTCACATGGTTTTCCCTCATTATTTCTCAATTGACCCTTCGCAAACAGCTTGATTGACAGGCGATCTGACCAATCACAGCGCCAAATCTGCCATTTTGTCTGACAAACAAATCAGACAGCAGAGCAGATTAACTTCAGTGAATTTAAACTTGAAAAATTGTGTTTGGCATCTTTCTGCGGTTGAAATAAAACGTTTATAAAATAAAGTAAAATGTTTATTTTGTGCTTTAAGTAAATAAGCAAAGATGATTGGTATATAGTATATAGTGATAGGCAATATAGTGATCTGTCACAACACATTAAAGAGCCACAAAACTGTATTTCATTGCTTGAATTTCTTTAAAAATTACAACATTTTAAATGTGAGAGCTTGTTTCATACCAAAACTATGTGTCTGCGATGTATTTTTCACTGCATGAGAACATGATGTGTAGTGTGAGAGCGGCATTGTTTGTCAGACATAGCAACAATAACTAAGGAGTGTTGGTTTTTGCGAAGGGTCAGTTACCCCCCACCAAACGCTTTAGGGGGTCTGTTAAAACTTCTTAAAAAAGAAGTCTACTTCTAGAACAAAAATTTACAAATAATGTACTCACCCCCTTGTCATCCAAGATGTTCATGTCTTTTTTTTCTTCGGCCGTAAAGAAATTATGTTTTTTGAATTAATGATTTTTCTCGTTTGAAGTTTGAACTTCCAAAATGCAGTTTAAATGCGGCTTCATACGATCCCAAATGCGGTTGTAAACGATCCCAGCCGAGGAAGAAGGGTCTTATCTAGTGAAACGATTGGTTATTTTCATTTGAAAAATGCAATTTAAATACTTTTTAATCTCAAACACTCATCTTGTTTTGCTCTCCCTGGACTCTGTGTATTCTGGCTCAAGACAGTTGGTATTCTGGCTCAAAACAGGTATGTTGAAAAACTCCAATTATATTTTCTCCCTGAACTGCAAAAATCATTTTAAAATCATCCTCCATCGCTGCAGAAGTACCGACACAGTTTTTGCAAAGTGAACATGCAAAGATCAAACACCCTTAACAAAAAATTTAAAACAGTGATATAGGACGATTTTGAAGTTGAGGGAGAACATGAGATGGGGAGTTTTTCGACATACCCTAACTGTCATTATATGGCAGTCCATTATATGGAGAAAAATCCTGAAATGTTTTTTTCCTCAAAAAACATAATTTCTTTATGGCTGAAGAAAGAAAGACATGAACATCTTGGATGACAAGGGGGTGAGTACATTATCTGTCAATTTCTGTTCTGGAAGTGGACTTTTCCTTTAAGTAAAACGAGTGATTTATACACTTTTCAATGTTATATATTGTTTTTTTTTTTATATATATATCAGTTTTTTTCTCATCCAATATGTTAAGAAGGCATTGCCTCCCCTGCCTTTATGTATTAACATATTCACTGTGCTATGTTTTATAACATATATATATATGCACCGATACAATGACTTATTGCAATTTTGGGGCACCTGTGTTCCTGAACACAATGAATAATGGGATATGCTTGGCCTCAAATACTACATACAGTGGTATAAAGAATGGTATGGAGTTATTGTGCATTCAGTGCACTAAAATTTTGCATACTGAAGTGGTCAAGATGTAAGTACTAAGAGGTCAACTTTTAATATTTCATAGACTCATGTTCATCTTTTACTGGCACTTATTGGTGTAAAGTTTATTATGCTGCTGATTCACACTAAAGCTGTTTTTCTCTCTCTTTTACTTCACAATAAAACTGACATTCTTGGATTCAGTCCCAACTTGTTGATTGATTTACCACAAGTACAGGTGTTCTAAATCTCTGAAATTGTGGTAAAATGCGGCTGATAGTTTTCATAAAATGGAGGTGGCAACAATAGAGAATTGTATGGTGTGGATATTAACAATTTTAATAAGCTATTTCTTCTGCACAGACACAGCTTAACACAGCTTGTTAGTCCAAGTCTAGACTGTTTACGGTTTCCAGACAGCAACTTGGCTCATCCATTCTTAATTTAGAGTTGAAACTCCATTTATAATCAAAATTCTATTCTATTGTATTCTATTCTATTCTACATTCCTGTTGTCCCTCCTTTTACCTTGAGGCTGCCTTATAAAAAAAAAAAAAAAAAGGCACCACTCTTTCTTACACTATTAGCTGAGAGCTCCAGCAATGGCCGTTTGCATCAGTTGTAATTGCCTAACCTGGCACACTGTACTAATCTGAATGTCATTAAGCAGTTTCACCGTGTCTTTATTCTTATCTCAGGAAGCACAGGCAGGGAAGTAAATCTGCTTGTTTAGGGGAAGAATGGCCTGACGGTCAGCCAAACGGAAGGGCTGATGGACCACATTCCCATAATGGACTAGTGAGGTATTGAGGGGAGTAACCAAACTGCTATGTATAAATGCTTCGTTGCCCAAGAGCAGCCAAGCATTGTGATCTCACTGAGTCACAAACTTGTGGTAGACCAGGTTTCGTTCTGACAGAGTCTAATGTTGGCAGCTGACCTGCCATTATCTATTCAGTCACAGCCAGCTCGCTGCAGGTGCAGCGGTGCTATAAGGCCAGAGCATTAAGGTGTTGTGAATGTAACAAAAAAAAAAAAGAGAAGACACTTCAGATGTTGAAGACCGTTGTGTAAACTCTTGTGTAAACCGAGCTTGTGGACTCGGCTAGCACAAAAGCTTAAGGTTTCATCCTGACCAGGGGTGAGCTACGAAAAAAAAAAAAGGATCCCTGAGATCCCTGTTCTCAGAGAGGACTTTCCCTTAATAGTGAGTCGCTTTGGAGGAAAAGACCGGATGGCAATTTCATCTCCTAATAAAATATACATATAACAGTTAGACACTTGAAAAACTATAATTTGACATAGCCTGCATTCATAAATATGCTTTTGTTAATAATTTATCAAGTTCTGAGATCTGTAATTACTTTAAAAGGTTTCTTTTTTTCTGTTATGCAACGTAAGTCTAAAAATCTTTTTTTCTCTTTCTTTCTTTCTTTCTTTCTTTCTTTCTTTCTTTCTTTTTTTCTTTCTGTCTTTTTCTTTTCCTAATATCTTGCCATTTTTACATAGAACAGACATCTGGTATTGCTTGTATAAAATAAAAAAAATAATAATAAAATAAAATAAAACACGTGAACATGAAAAGACTACATGGCAATTTCATCTCCTAATGAAATATACATAACAGTCGGGCACTTGAAAATCTATATTTTGACGTAGCCTGCATTCATAAATATATATTTGTTAATAACTCATCACGTTCTGAGATCTGTAATTACTTTAAATGTTTCTTATGTCTGTTATGCAACTACATAAGTCTAAAAATATTTCTTTCTTTCTTTTTCTTTTTCTTTTTCTTTTTCTTTCTTTTTCTTTCTTTCTTTCTTTCTTTCTTTCTTTCTTTCTTTCTTTCTTTCTTTCTTTCTTTATTTTCTTTTCCTAATATCTTGCCATTTTTACATATCAGAACAGACATCTGGTATTGCCTGTAAAAACTAAACTAAACTAAAATAAAATAAAATAAAATAAAACACATGAACATGAAAAGACGAAATGGGAATTTCATCTCCTAATGAAGCATATAACAGTCGGGCACTTGAAAAACTATAATTTGACGTAGCCCGCATTCATAAATATATATTTGTTAATAACTCATCACGTTCTGAGATCTGTAATTACTTTAAATGTTTGTTATGTCTGTTATGCAACTACATAAGTCTAAAAATATTTCTTTCTTTCTTTTTCTTTTTCTTTTTCTTTTTCTTTCTTTCTTTCTTTCTTTCTTTCTTTCTTTCTTTTCTTTTCCTAATATCTTGCCATTTTTACATATCAGAACAGACATCTGGTATTGCCTGTAAAAACTAAACTAAACTAAACTAAAATAAAATAAAATAAAATAAAATAAAACACATGAACATGAAAAGACGAAATGGGAATTTCATCTCCTAATGAAGCATATAACAGTCAGGCACTTGAAAAACTATAATTTGACGTAGCCCGCATTCATAAATATGTTAATAATAATAATAATAATAATAATAATAATAAAAATAAAAATAAAATAAAATAAAATAAAATAGTAATTATTAATAAGAACCTGCTCAGCATTATTAGCAAACAAAATAATATTATGGAATGCTTAAGTTTACTCATTCACAAATATGCTTAATTTAAAGAATTGACCAAATATATCTAAGATTTGTAATGAATTGCTTAAATGTTTAACTTGTCATTTTAAAATATCATATCACACAGTCTGCAACACTACTACTACTGCTACTAATATACTTCCATAACTTTTATTAATAGGCCATTTACAAACAACATTACAGATTAAAAGATTTGCTAACCCACGTTAGTAGAAAAGTCATGAAACGTTCAATCATTCAGATGTAAATATACACATCCGATACCCTGTGATTCCAGTGCAAAACCATAGTGTACCATCTCAGTTTACTGTGACACAGTCATGAATATTTTGTATCTCTTGCAGCTGCTTTGCAGGCAGAGCAGTGAGTTAAGAGCCGCCTCTGGTTTGTTGGATGGTGTGAGCGCACCGATGTCAGCTTCAAACAAATCACCTGTGATGTGCAATGCATCAGCCTGTAAAACAGAATAATACTGTCATTCTGATTTCTAGCAGAATCCCCAAAGTTTGGGCCATACATAAATTATTGAATTATGGGAAAGCACACTTTGTGTATAATAAATTCAATTTATAATTCTATACAATTTTGTAATATGGGCTAAAATATTACTGAAAATATCAGCAAAATATACAAGAGTTTCATTAGAATACCAGTTGCTTAAAGGCTCAGACTATTAGTTAGTTCTTAGAAAATTTCTAGCAGCATTTGTTTGCAGATGTTACTTGGTCTCCTACTGTGTATCCAAGTACAATGACATTCAGACATTTTTTAACAGTGATTTAAATGTTCAAATAATTGAGGCCACTGTAGTTTTCATCAACGGATTCCAGATAAATTGACTTTTGAGAGCTCACGCACACTTTAAATTCACAATAAACAAACACTGTATGACACTCCATCAATACCAGATACTCTAGCTTGTATAAAAAATAATTAACTCCTTCCCAGAGATGAAAGGTTACACCATCACATATTTTTGCCCGGCGGCGTGCGCTTTTATGACCATCTGGAAAATAAGGAACTGATGACATATCATCAGAGGCATCATTAAGACAACATCTAAAGCACTCAGAAAAATGATGTCCCGACGGAGGTACCCCGCAGAAAAATACATTCTCCGGTGACAGCTGAAAATAAGCATGCATGCAGATTAATAATCATTTAGTACAGCCTAGTTGGAGACTTGACACCTTCAATGAGTCTTTTACTGAGAGGCACACAAAACAATTTCTCACATGAATGATTTCATAGTAATAGCAGATATGAATATCGGGAGGAAAAAGAGGCAAACCATCTTAGCAGTTGGTTAGGATGCAATAACAGTCAACTAGGGGGATAATTGCAAGATGGATGTTAGAATGCACAAGGGTTAATGTCAGTCATTTGTTAGACACTGTCTTAGGAAAATGGCTCCCTACTGACTGATCTCAGGGATTTCTGCTGTTTTACACACTGCAAGCTGCCCAGAAACAAACAGAAAAGATGCTAAGAGCAGCAATACCATCTAAATGTGTACAAGAATGCGACTAATCTGTTGAGATTTAAAAAAAAACAATTTAAATTCATAGACAATCTAAACATAAAACCATAACTTAGTTAAACATAACTTTGATTATTTTTGTTTTTTTAGTAGTGTATACTGCTCTTTTATTCTACTGCCATCACATTAAAGGTTATGTTATTACATAAAGGTTATTACACAATACAGAAGCAACAAAAAATTATTTAATAGTTGTTTTTTAATAATTGTCTTTTTCCCCTCTTTTATACAGTTAGTAATTATGACAATGTAACAATTTAAGTCATCATTCTTGCCTAAACTGCAAATGATGTCCATTGTTTACCTCTTACCTTTTCAATGTGAAATACTAAACAAAATTATACATAGTAATTTTTAATGGCAGTCATCTTGGAATTGAGGATGAAACAAACAAACAAGCAAACAAATTATATATATATATATATATATATATATGCCACAATTCATTTATTAAACATTTATTACAGAACAGGGGCAGTGTAATACATTACAAACAGAAGCTATTTTTGCTATTTGGCAGAGCTACAAGCTAATCATAATTAAAATACAGTCAAGGCATTAAAAAATATTGAGATCAGTAAGATTTTTAATGCTTTTTATTTATTTGTATTTTTTTTTTTTTTTTACTTACGCTCATAAAGACTGCATTTACTTAATCAAAAATCTAGCGAAAAAACCCAGCAATATTGTGAAATACTATTTCAATGTAAAATAACTAAAATGTTTTGTAAATAAATGACTGAATTATAAATAACTGAAGTTTCAGTATCATTACTCCAGTCCTCAGTGTCACATGATTCTTCAGAATTCATTCTAATAGGCTGATTTATTATCAACGTTGAAAATAATTGTGCTGCTTAATATTTTGTTTGAATCTGTGATTTTTTTTCTTTTTTCTTTCTGGATTCTTTAATAAATAATAAGTTAAAAAGAACAGCATTTATTTCAAATAGAAATCTTTTGTAACAATATAAACTACCATTTAAAAGTTTGTGGTCAGTAATTTTTTATTCTTTCTTTTTTTGAAAGAAATTCATACTTTTATCTACCAAGGATGTGTTAAATTGATTTTAAAAAAAGTGATAGCAAAGACTTGCATTGCTAGAAAAGATTTCTAATAAATGCTGTTCTTTTAAACGTTTTATTCATCAAATAATCTTAAAAAAGAGAATCACAGGTTTCAATAAATAAATAAATAAATAAATAAAAAATTAAGCAGCACAACTGTTTCCAACATTGATAATAAAAATAATAATTCAGCATATTAGAATGATTTCTGAAGAATCATGTTACACTGAAGACTGGAACAATTGCTGATGAAAATTTAGCTTTGCATCATTAATAAATGATATTCAACATTATATAAACATAGAAAACCATTATTCTAAACTGTAATAATATTTCGCAATATTACTGTTTTTTTGTTTGTTTGTTTTTTTTGATCAGGTAAGTGCAGCCTTGATGAGCATAAAAGACTTTAAAAAAAAAAAAAAAAAACACATAACAAATCTTGCTGATCCCAAACTTTTTAACAACCAACAAATTTAACAAAGCAAGTTTAAAACAGCCTTTATAAGGTCATTGATATTGGCATCATTTCATGTAAATGTATACACTTTCTAGCACCTTTCATCGATTTAGGAGTAAATCTTTATACTAAGGCATTGGTCTCAAACTCAATTCCTGGAGTGCCACAGCTCTACACAGTTTTGCTCCAACCCTAATCAAACACAGGATTCAGGATTACTAGAAACCATTAAGCAGGTGTGAGTTGGAGCTGGTTGGAGCTAAAGTCTGCAGAGCTGTAGCTCTCCAGGAATTGAGTTTGAGATCACTGTACCAAAGAAAAGTGCACCCACAATTATTTTAAGTAAGGAATTGACATTCATTACAGGTGATGCATATGCAATGTAGACACACCTGCTTCTCTCCTTCAACCATCATTATTTGATGAAACTGTGAGGTCTCAATTTCCAACTCTCCTGTTGTGCACAAGATCCCCTCCTCAATAATTCATCAGGGCTATGGAAAGCAGCTGGACTGCCCTAGTCTCTCCTCAATACTTATCTCCCACAGTTCTTCCTCCTGATCTTTACAAGACCATTGGGAATTTCAGCTGCAGGGGACCATGGAGGAGCTTCAGAGGCAACCAGGCGACTTGATCGAGGGCAAGCCCAGGAAGGTGAGGTTTAAGCTGGCCTCGTCGTACAGCGGCCGGGTGCTGAAGCACGTGTATGAAGATGGACAGGAACTGGATAGTCCAGAGGAGCAATACCCTCACAGCTTCATCCACACCAAGATGGAGATGGGACATCTGTGTGGCTTAGAAGATATGCAGGACCAGAGTTTGTTCCCTCCAACAGGCCTGATTGCCCAGAGGATAAACGTCTATCGAGGGGTGTCGGCATGCAACTCCCTGGCGTGTGGAGATCTTCCCGAAGGGGATAATAAAGTAAGAGCGCACTGCACTGAAAACTAGATTGATGATATGTTGATACTTACTTTTTAAAAATGCATTAAAAAGATTTGCATTCGTACAGTACTTACATTGACTAAAGTAAACCTTTTCTATATACATTTTTAATTCCTGTATTAAAACTGTCCTTATATAATGAAAACTAACTAAACAAATTAATTAATGTGACCCTGGACCACAAAACCAGCCAAAAGTCGCACAGGTATATTTGTAGCAATAGCCAACAATACATTTTATGGGTCAAAATGATTGATTTTTCTGTTATGTCAAAAATCATTAGGATATTAAGTAAAGATCATGTTCCATGAAGATATTTTGTAAATTTACTGCTGTAAATATATCAAAACTTAATTTTTGTTTAGTAATTGCTAAAAACCTAATTTGGACAACTTTAAAGGATATTTATTTATTTATTTATTTATTTCAGATTTTCAAATAGCAGCATGTTAGGATCAAAAAGTCATGTTGTAACCAATACCAAAAAAAAATAAAAAATAAAAAATAAATAAATATATATGTATATATATAGATAGATAGATAGATATATTATGTTAACAAAGCAAGGTTAATTGAAATTGTAAAATGACCCAAAATGTGCAGTGGCATTTATAATAATATTTAGCTCATAAATTGTTAAAAAAAAAAAAAAAAAAAAAAAAGAAAATAGATACCCTCACAAGTATGAAAGTGTAAGGAATGTTATTACTCAATAGTTATATGTCTTAATTAAAAGTCATTCATTTAAATGTTTCTTAAAAATAGTTCTTCAAAATCTTTCCAGCCAACATGAATTTAAAGAGTATTTCTCTAAGAACTTTTAATTATCATTAACAATCTTATTTGTCATTGCTACTTTTACAATTGCTCATAATTAGGATTATGGATTGAAACACCCCCCAACTCACCACAACCCACCAACTAAGTATTAAATTTGTGTAATTCACCTCATACTGTTCCCACTACAGATATGAACAAAACCTCAAATCACTCTTATTGCAGAAAGCTGCAATTGCTGATTCTCACCTGGGAGACATGTAATATAATAACTCCATAAACTCACACTGAAGGTGGGACGTGAGCCATATTTAGAGATCTGAATATCATAAGGTTTGGGACTCTTTTGATTTAAACGAGTCAGCAACCACGTAGCAACCACATATAGGCCTACTATCCTAGCAAAAGCCAGTCAGAAGCTTAAAAATGTCACTGTACAATCAGTTATTACTGCTGTTCTTTTCACTAATGTTATCGCTTTCAAAAGACGCTTCTGTTTTTTCAGTTCACTGATAAGTGTTTGGCTTCATTCTGATTTGCAGTCTCTGCTGCTTTTATCATGGTAGGCCGTAAATGTTTCAAACCATTTGATAATGCTTATTCCAGCCCACGTAAGAATAATATCTCTTCATTATTTCCCCATTTTTTGAGCGAACTGGAATGAAAATTGCCCTGTTTACAGTAATAATCATTTCATTCCTACGGGACATTTTGTAAATCTTGCAACAGTAACTAAGGTGGGCGAGGTTTATAAAACAGTTGTTTGTTGTAGGCGAAAAACAATGTGTGTTTTGTACAGATTCCTTATTGTACTGCTCATTATGTTTTGTTCTGGCATTAAAAAAGTAAAGCATTTCTTGCCAGATTGTTCTCTTGTTTTGTCTTAGTCCACGGTCACAGTGATATTTATGAATTCTCAGTTTTTATGCCACACTGTTACTAATTCATAGTTCCCGGATCTAATAATAGACCCAACGCTCCAACACAGCTTCTAAACATAGGCATGCAATTACATCTCATCCGCATGGATATTCTCAGCTTTCCTTTCCCTTGTGAACTGCGTTGTCTTTTTCAGCCTCATATTGGAAAAAAGAAAATCACAAACACAATCAAACGAGGTGGAACTTTAAAGGGGTGCTATTATGCTTTTTCACGTTTTGAATTTTAGTCAGTGTGTGGTGTGTATCTTTGGGCATAAAAAAGATCTACAAAGTTACAAATCTCAACGTCCACTCCAAAGGGAGATATTTCGTTTATAAAAAATCTCTTTTCAAGAACTACAACGAACATCTCCTTTGGACTACAGCGTTTGTTTTCTGCATGCAATGAAGTCCCAGCCATTAGAATATCATTAAATTAAATCCCACCTACGGAAATTCGAATTGTTGGTGCGAGGGTAGGGACGAGGTGGGGGATTAGCCTAACTTTAGCGATGCAGTGCAGAGAGCCTCTTCAATGAGCCACAGTGCGGCGGGTATAAACACAAGCACTGACTAGAGTGGCCGCTTCAGAGCTGTAATGCGCCGCAGAGGTTTGCAGTACAGGGGGTCGAAACACATACAGAAGCGGTTTACTCCGCTTGCCGCGTTGGAGCCGCAACGCACCGCAGACGTGTGGAGTGTGTGGTAAGAGATTTATTCATCATACAGTGTAGATAGCATAAACTTGCACTAGAATAGGCTAGGCTGATCAGTGATGATGTTTTTGATAATGTTAGGCTGCTTTTAACCTTATGCTGGAGCTGATTTCAGGCAATGAAACTAAGTATGTGAAATAATTAAATAAATTAGCACGATAATATCATGTATCTGTGATCTTGCAGGCCGAGGATAGGACTCAACATTACTGTAGCATATTATTTACTCACCCTCCATGCATCCTAGGTGTATATGACTTCCTTCTTTCAGATGAATGCAATCGGAGTCTAATAAAGTCTAATAAAGTGCATCCATCCATAATAAATAGTGCCTCACACAGCTCCCGGGGGTCTCCTGTAGGGAATCGATGCATATTTAAAACATAAGATTAATATAGCTTGCGCTAACTGCTTTGACAAGGGGCGTTGCAGTACTAAAATAAACCGTCTAAGCTGTTTGCCAATCGCAACGCACTGGGAGAGCTGACCAATCATAACACATTTCCTTTTTTTGGAAGGCTGGCCTTCATTAAACCCGGAACTAATCGAGCCTTTAGTGCCAGGCTGGGATAAAGGTATTGTAATAATGTAACTTATGTGAAAAATAATGCATTTTTCGAACCACTAAGCATGAGAGCATGTTCTAGTACACCCCCAAAACAAAATCAAGACTTTGAAAAAGAGCATAACAGGACCCCTTTAAAAAAAGATTGAAGGCTAATTTGCCTCTTTGTGTTGTATTAAGCTTACATTTTCATTAAAATGTCACCTGTGACATGCTGTTGAAAGACTAAACTGCCAAAGATTCTCTGTTTAACATATCAGCATGTCAAGAAAAAACTGACAGGATATTTATCACATTTTTCATCACCAGATCCCCGACATTTTATCTAATCAAATCTATCAATGTCTCAGAATTTTAAAAGCCAGCCATGGTGCAGTGGGTAACACACAGGCTGACGACACATAAAGGGCATTTGGCTCATGGGGATGTAGGTTTCGGGCTGGCCTGCGTCATGTCCTAATCCTATTTCCCTTCTCTTGCCCCAGTGGTTTCCTTTTTCACTTGACTTGTCCTGTCCTTAAAAGACATTAAAAAGTCAATTCAAATAAAACAGATCCAGAGTAAATTAGATTAACACTTTGGATAGTATTACCCACACTATGCATATTACAAGATATTACAGTGTTATTTAATGTAATACAATCATGTAACTGCAGTAGGGCTGTCATGATATCAGATTTTGCACTACACAATCATTGTGGCCAAAAGAATTCTTGATAATGATATATCGCAATATATATCTTGAAAAATGAAAACTATTAATGGCTAATGGTCTATTAGTGATATATAAGTATACATTATACAGACATTTCATATTTAAATATGACATTTTTAAGATTCGTATGGTTTAATATAACCTAAACTATGTGTCTTACTGAAATATGTAGTAGAAAACCCATAAAAGATTTGCGTTATTTAAAAAAATCTACATTGTTTTATATATATTTTCGACTATGGGGGTGCCATTATTTCGATTGCATCAAATGGTTGCTACCTGTTGCTATTTTTACCGCAACACAACTCGAAAAACACAACTCGGAAAAAAAATATACTGATATTATGATAAAGCGTAGGCTTAAACCAAATGCCGCACCATCAATTTTTTCCCCACAAGAAGTCTAAACGCTCCAGATATTGAGTCAAATCTGCACAGAGAAACTCCTTCATTGGCTGCGATGTCATGACAAGCATCTGCATGTTTACATCTTGCCAGGATGGCATCTAGTGTTTCTTGTCTCTGCCCTTTGTAAGCTCTTTCAGTAGCTGTGGTCTACTAAAAGCCTTAAAGGGGTGAAGTGGTAAGAACAAAGACGTGGGTCTTTAGAAAGTTTTATTCATCCGCAGGCATCTTCCCCTTCTTTTCTCCTCTTCTTTTCACTAGGAAAGCAGTGAAGACTTACATCACTTCTTTTGTTGCCTTTCAACTGAAAATTGCAAGCAAGAGCTGCACATTGTGGCATCGTAATATTTTATTTTCAAAGTTGTGTTGCAGTGAAAACAGCAACAGGTAGCACCAGTAGCTTATCGAGTGCAACCATTTCACATCATCAAAATAATGGCACCCGCCTTAGTCCAAAATATGTATAAAAAGAATGTTTTTAAAATAATGTAAAGCTTTTGTGGGTTTTCCACTACATATTTCAGTAAGTTATATAATTTACGTTATGTTAAGCCATACAAGTCTCTGGGGTTCCCTTTAATGGCATTTAATGACTTGTTACTTATAATTAAAGCGGTCATATGTTGCAGTTTCTTGTTTTCCTTTGCCTTTGGATTGTTAGCTGTTTTGCATATATAAGATCTATAAAGTTGCAAAGCCTAAAGTCTTAAACCCAAAGAGATATTTTTTATAAAAGTTAAGACTCGCCACGCCATCCTAAAATGGCTTGTTCAAACACGCCCCCACATGTCTACATCACAGTGTGGGTAGATTTGCATAACACCACCAACATGTATATGCAAAGAAAGAAAGCGTAACTTTTTATACCAGCTGTAGTATTGTTGCAGCAGCCGCCATGTTGTGGAGATGCTGTGTGTTTCATTGCAAAAGCGAAAGTACTTTGCTGAGCCTTCCAAATGAGGACACAACTAGAAATCAGTGGTTAAACTATATTTACAACACTATTCTGGAACAGTACAACTATTTAAAACAACTATTTACAACATATTTAAAGAATTTGCTACTGACTATTCAAACGTGAGTTTTGAGTAGTGTAGAGTAGTGCTTGTTATTTGACGTCTCTACGATAACAAATGCAGACATGGTGTTATGTTTACGCGTTATTATTTCAGTATGATCAGTAGTTATGTCCCACTGGATGCAACAAATGTGAGGCATTTATAATGGGTCTTACTGTTTTTGTCTCATTGCACCGGGAAAAGGCATCACAACATGTTAAGAGGCGTAACATTTCCATCACACGCTTGAGGTATTCAACCAATCACAATGCACTGGATAGCTGGCCAATCGGAGAACACCTCATATTTCAGAACAAAGAGCTTTGTTAATTTCTCTACCATAAGCCGTCTCCAAAGGCGTTTCAGAGAATTTGGCAGTACATCTAACCGGCCCCACAACCTCAGACCACGTGTAACCACACCAGCCCAGGACCTCCACATCCAGCATCTTCACCTCCAAGATCGTCTGAGACCAGCCACCCGGACAGCTGCTGCAACAATCGGTTTGCATAACCAAAGAATTTCTGCACAAATTGTCAGAAACCATCTCAGGGAAGCTCATCTGCATGTTCATCATCCTCATCGGGGTCTCGACCTGACTGCAGTTTGTCGTGATAACCGACTTGAGTGGGCAAATGCTCACATTCAATGGTGTCTGGCACTTTGGAGAGGTGTTTTCTTCATGGATGAATCCCGGTTTTCACTGTACAGGGCAGATGGCAGACAGTGTGTAGGGTGTTGTGTGGGTGAGCGGTTTGCTGATGTCAACGTTGTGGATCGAGTGGCCAATGGTGGGGGTGGGGTTATGGTATGGGCAGGCGTATGTTATGGACAATGAACACAGGTGCATTTTATTGATGGCGTTTTGAATGCACAGAGATACTGTGACGAGATCCTGAGGCCCATTGTTATGCCATTCATCCTCGACTATCACCTCATGTTGCAGCATGATAATGCACGGCCCCATGTTGCAAGGATCTGTACACAATTCCTGGAAGCTGAAAACATGCCAGTTCTTGAACGGCCAGAATACTCACCGGGCATGTCACCCATTGAGCATGTTTGGGATGCTCTGGATCGGCCTATACGACAGCGTGTTCCAGTTCCTGCCAATATCCAGCAACTTCGCACAGCCATTGAAGAGGAGTGGACCAACATTCTACAGGCCACAATCAACAACCTGATCAACTGTATGCAAAGGAGATGTGTTGCACTGCGTGAGGGAAATGGTCGTCACACCAGACACTGACTGGTTTTCGGACCCCCCGGACCCCCCAGTATAGTAAAACTGAACATTTTAGAGTGGCTTTTTATTGTGGCCAGCCTAAGGCACACCTGTGCAATAATCATGCATTAGTATTATAAATTACTTACTATGTAATTACATAGTAACAAATTCTACATGAATGTACGAACCATATGCATCTATATCAACTATATTGTATGAAAAGTACTCTGGGGGTACAGGTAAGAGTACCATGGTACTTTGGAATTGAATGACTACCAAAAACGTTCCATGGAATCTTTTGCTAGTGATTCTGTGTTTGTTTCTATAGGCACCAGTACTAGATTTTGGAAAGATTATTATCTACACCAGCAACCTGAAGATTGTTCGAGCTCCTCACAGAAGGGGAGAATCTGGAAGGAGTCCTCACCGCAGCCGGGACAGGAAAGAAAGTTCACCAGGACGCAAAGGGAGCAAAGGGAGACATAGAACAGCACGTCCCCATGCAGAGGAACCAGACGCAATGACTGAAGAAAAGGTATAAACAGTTTGAAGTTCAATAGACTGTAAATACTCATGTCTCAGTGCTCTTTACTTCTGTTCTACTAGACCGACTTTAATTAGTCCATGATAGCTCGTATGTAGGGTTAGGGATCTAAACAGTCCTTGACATGTAACTCGTACTGCTAACAACATTAATTATATCTCAAATCTTTTGACTTGTTAAGAAGAAGTATGCTATTACTGTTCCAAGTGATCAGGCGACAAAACAGACAATACTATTGAGTCCTGGTGACATGCTTTTTTGTTTCAGTAACAAATCACAGAGAGAAAACATCCCTCATGGTGGCAACACATTTGATTGTTCCATATACCGTTGTCTTAAAAAAGATAACATTGGTTTTTATCACTTTGTTCATTTATCTGTACTTTTTGTGGTATTTCGTAGTTTCGCAGAGCTGCATTCTACTTGTATTATTCACAAAGCAGTGATTATGACATTTGCAGAATATTATCCGCTGCTGAAACACAATTTGTCATGAATAATAACTCTTTCTGAAACACCACTGAAAATAATGAACCGTGACATGAATCCTTGTACTGTACATTTCACTTCCATAAATCTTTTACTCTAATCAATTTTTCTGTTCTGTCTTTTATGAAAGATACACCCATTGCAACATTATGTAAAATGTGTACATTAAGACCAGAGACAAGTGGTAATAAACCTTAGTACTCAATTATGTATAAATATACTGTAAAATTATTTACTTAAGTGCAAACTAAATGTAATGTTTTCAGACACTCAGCTGCATGTTATTTACAATGAAATGAAAATGTGGTCCTATATATAAGCTGTCTTTAACTACGTCAGACAAACAGGTTTGGAATAGTAGAGTAAATAAATCATTTCATATATAGGTGAACTTTGCCTTCAAACATGAAAGGGCAACAACCCGCAGGCTTGTAGTGTGCACTTGGCTTTATCATTTTGCTTGCTTGTGCACCATGCTTGTTTTGTTGTTTGTTTACTTCTTTTTGTATGTGCAGCAGGAATCAGGCTCCTGTGAACAGTGCGGAGGTTCAGGCTGTGCGCCGTGCTCCCTCTGTCACGGCAGCAAACTGTCCATGCTGGCCAACCGCTTCAACGAGTCAATCAGAGAGCTGCGCTGTCCAGCGTGCAACCCCCACGGCCTAGAGCGCTGCCAGTCCTGCACACACTAGCACATCTACTGCTGCCAAGCTCTGTCGGATAGAGATCAAACCCTTTGAGGTGTGAACGAAAGTGCATTTTGGATTAGTGCTTAAATATAAAAGCTTGAGGGCGGAATGTGCTCTGCTGGAAAGTACGGCGATGAAAGTTAATACAGATTCACTAGACAACCGGTTAACGGTTGATACTAAATCAGGAAGGAACTGGAAACTCAAAGAGGGGAAAGGAACAACAGAGGAATGGAGAGAAAGGTGTTCATTACCTTATGAGAAATATAAATTGTACATGATACTGTATATGAGACATGAATATTTTTTGAACATGAACGAAGTAAACACTATAGAAGATAGAAGACTGTTTCTGCCTCTGAATAAAAATAAAAAAAAGAGGAAATGAAAGTTTTGTCTCACAATTATTTTTTTCTCAGAACTGTATGATATAAACTTGCAATTCTGACTTTTTTTTTTTTTTTAGAACTGTAAGATATAAACTCGCAAATGTGAACTGTAAAGTTCAAACTGCAAGAGAATAAATCTAAGAATATAAAAATAAGAATTTTTTTTTTTCCTCTGAATTGAACTCGCAATTGCGAGTTTATTGCGAAAATTGTCATATACTTGCAATTGTGAAAAATTTGTCAGAATTGCAAAAAAAGTAAGAACTGTGAGATATACACTTGCAGTTGTTACAAAAAGTCAGAACTGCAAGATACAAACTCACAATTGTGAAAAATGAGTTAGAATTGCAAGATATACAATCTCAAATGTGCGGAAAAAGTTAGAATTGTGAGCTATACACTTCCAATTACAACAAAAAAGTAAAAATTGTGAAGTATAAACTCGCAATTGCAACAAAAACGTCAGAATTGTGACATATAAACTCAAAATTGAGAAAAATTAGTCAAAATTGCAAAAAAAAAAAAAAAAAACAACATCTGAATTGTGAGATATAAACTCACAATTGCAAAAAATTAGTCAGAACTGCGAAAAAAGTGAGAATTGCAAGATATACAATCTCAATTTTGCGAAAAAAGTCAGAATTGTGAGATTTAAACTCACAATTGCGAAAACTTAGAATTGCGAAAAAAGTGAGAATTGCAAGATATACTCTCTCAATTATGAGAAAAAAGTCTGAATTGCAGGAAATAAACTTGCGATTACAAAAAATTGGTCAGAATTGCGAAAAAAGTCAGAACTGTGAGATATAAACTCACAATTGCGAAAAAAAAATTACGACAAAACAGTCACATGAATTGTGAGGGGAAAAAGTATCATAATTACCCTTTTAAATTCTTTATTTAGTGTTGGAAATAGGCTTTCATAAACACAACTCCAACTTTGGCTCAAATAAATTTATAGCACATTTGAAGTGTTGTTTAATGATCTTCATGACTAATAAATATAACAAGGGCTTGACATTACCTTTGTTTTGCTCACCAGCCACAGCGTCTAGTGATTTTCCAAATTTACTAGCCACTCAGCATTTTCATTGGCCACAGTTTTGTTGTTGGGAAATTCTCTTTTACTTGCCCCTTCAAAAAATCCATTTGTCCCAGACAAGCATTAATGTCGAGCTCTGTTACTGTAGGCTATATAAAGTTCAACCCGCCAAAGTGGCTAGTGGGAGTGACCGTATTACCCGCCACTTCTGAAATCCACCTGCATATGGCAGGTGTTAATATCAAGCCCTGAATATAACTATAACTTTTCAATACCCCTAGGCTAATTTTTAAAGAGGAAAAAAAATGGAAATTAAACGTTTTCCACATTTTTCTAAAGTAGTATTTTAAATTAATTTGGTATTTATGTACACACACACACACACAATATAAGATATTACTATTACTCAGAGTTTTAAAAGAAGATATAAAATAGAAATGTTATTCAGTTATGATTGAAGTGATAACCACACAGCAGACAGACAGTTTGATATCAGAAATGCCATTTTAGATTATCACACCATGATCAGACAGTGGCTTTATTAAGCTTATTTACTAAACCTTAGTCAAATGTCTCTCTTGCTGAATAACAAATAAATGAAAACACATGTTACATATGTTTCAAATGCAGAAACTTAACTGGAACAGTCATGACCACATGCAGTGTGGGTGTGTTTTTGTATCACTGCTTGTCATTTGCCATATATAGTGATTAAAGACCTTATGTAAAATCTGATTATGAACACATCTTGTTCATACTGTAGTCATTATTGCTGTCTTTAAAAAGCTTGGTGGTTTTATAAAGGTAAATACTGCAAACAACTTCACTGATAACGATATTTCTAATGCGTTTTATAGTGCCTAACTGCACATGTCTAGGATTTGTCATGCATCATGAAACTAATACAGTAACTCCCAAAGACTAGTTTTAATGTTGTCTTGTAAGATTCCTTGGTATACAAATTAAAATTAACTGAACATTCAAAAATGCAATATGGCTTGAGAGCCATTATTGTTTCTTATAGCTAAAATCTGAAACAGTTTCAAAGCCTTCAGCTTTTGTTTTTGAAAGAGATTTCATGCTGCACAATACAGAGCCCTAATCAATAAAGGCTCTAACCTTCAATTCTAATAACAACACAGATACTGGCAGATTTCACATCAATTAATAAAACTGTATAGGAGCTTACATGGTGAGTTTCTTAAATCTGCTCAGGTCACAAGAATGTCACTTCATTGTTTCAATTTGGATGGCATGCAAGTTGCTTGTAAATGCTGAGTTTATGCTAAAACTGTTTTGCATTATTTGCAACTATACATCTTTAATTTGCCAGGCAATCAGAAAGTCATGACAAAAAAATGGATCTTTTTTGTTTATTTCAGTCTTAGACAGAGCCAAACATATTATCTGTGGGGGTCCAACTTAGGTTCTTTATGCTATAATCTATTCATTAGCCCTATCCATAAAAAAAATTGTCCCATGTCCAGTGAATTTAAATGACAGTAATGGGGCCTGCATTTTGGCTCATCCAAGAACTGATGCTATGTGACAAAGACTGGTACATCAGCATTAATTGACCAGACAACTAACTGTAATGTTTTGGCTTGACAAAGCTATTCATATTTGGCCCTAAATGATTTGGCTGCCGTATCAGGTAGCGCAGAGGCAAAGCTAGAGTTATTCTTCCATTCTGTAAAAACTACTTTCTGACATGATGGATGTAAGAGCTTCCAGTGCAAGCTTCCAGAATGAAAAATCAATGTCATAAAGTTTCAGAGCCCGAATCAGTTTCATAGTGCTTTTTTATGTATTTTTTATGTATTATTATTATTTTTTTTTAATAAAATATCTTTATTTTCTAAAAGCAACTTTTATCCTTAGAAGTCAAAAGGCTGTAAAACATAATTCCATAAAATGGATTTGCAGTGTTATGCAACCACTGCATTTTTAAGATGAAAAAGTCACGTGTGTGTGTGTTTTCAGTTAATAAGTTCACAGCTTATCCTACTAGCTTAGCCTAGAGGATAGCAATGTCTAAGAAAATATTTTTTAATTAGCTAGAACAAGATATCACAATTGCATGCAACATTTTAATCTGACATTGTGAAAAGTGCCTCTTTAAAAAAAAAAAAAATACACAGTTTTAAAATGAGTGCTTATGGCAGTAATAACCTGAAAAAAGGATATACATTAAGTGTGAACTGTTTTTGAACACATAAATGCATGCTATTTTACTTTTTCTACTGATTTGAAACACCCTACAAGTCCACATTCAATACAGATAAGCACACTGGATACTTGTAGGATTTTGCTATTTCATTTAAAGCCAAATTTGAGATAATTCTACTTCAGTTACATTTCATAAGGGAGTTGCTCATTGCTCAGCAGATGATAAATGCTTAAAAGGAAACAAAATTGCAACAGTACCAAACACATCGAATGGTTAAGTTTAATCTAGTTTGATTTCGCAATGGATTTACCAAAGTGGCATCCCATTGCACTGTAAAAATATCAGCTTTCGACAGATTTCCTATTCCTATCAGCCGGATCTGGCATCTCAAATAAACAAATCTCTTGAAATCCCACTTTCATATCAAAAACAGTCAATGTGTCAATGAAACGCTAAGTTTGTTCAACATCATCCTTCCCCCACACACAAAAACAGAGAGAAAAGACAGAGATGAAAATAAGGCTGTCAGGTTGCTCTTTGCTTTGAAGAAGTGGATTTTCTCAAACCAACCAACCCAAACTTTGTCTAGTTAGGCAGCAACGGAGTGTACAAAATGTCAACAAGCGGGGGTTGAGCGAGACTGCAGCTAATGTTTTGACAGGTCTCTGTGATGTCAGAAAGTCGTGCTGTGTCAACGATCAGAGATGCTACTCCACTTCCTACCTAATTGTTTGTGCTTGACAGGGTAGAGGTGGTCAGATGTGTGGTAGTTGTTTTGCTGGTTAAACGCCTACGGTCTAGTACTCCCTAGATGAGACATCATGTTGTTCATTACAGGAAAGCATTTCAAGGAAATATTGGAGGCGACCTGGTCACAGAACTGCATCAAACAACAGCTTTCTGTTAAATGTGTGTAGGTCATAAAATTTGACTATTACAGAAAAGGAATAATAACTGTTCATTTAACTGACATCAAGTGAAATGGTCCATATCTCACTTTTGCTATATTGTAAATAGTCAAACGACTAAATGGAACAGCAACAAATGTCACTAATGTGTTATTTTAGTGTTTCACCTAGGTGTGTATACATGAGAAAAATCTTGGTTTGTTTGACAAAAAGATCTTTGGCTAAATAGCAAGGCCTGGAGGACATTGCGGCAAAGACAAAAAGAAGACCATCAAAACTTATATGTTCATTTTGTCACTAAAAGACCTTCAAAGTGCACACTTTTAAAAATGTTTTCTGAGGTTTTTTTTTTTTTTTGTAATACAGTGGCATCATGAACACAACTTGCATGTGGCAACTGTTGTAATTGGGCATGATCAGGAATTTGCTAGGAAACACTAATTTATTTTATTTTGATGGCTGTTTGATGATGTTTACAAGTCAGATGACAACAACTATCTCTCCACTATGTGGACCAATAACCAAAAAACTTCTCCACAACTACTTATTTGTTCTTGCTTAGGTGAAATAGACAGTTGCTTTAAAATTGATGCAATTCAGCTAAGACCACCTGCATTCTAGGTGGTGGATTTATAATTTGGCAGCTGTTTTCTTTTATTTATTTATTTATTTATTTATTTATTTTTAACATGTCCAGGCTGTTCCAAGCTGGTTAAAGTGGTTGACTGGCTAGACTCCCTTCCATTCCATTCCTTTCCATTCCATTCTGTTCCGTTCCATTCCATTAATATATATATATATATATATATATAATAAAATAAAATAAAATAAAATAAAATAAAATATGAATAATCAATAACTTATTTAATGGATATTAAAAATAGACTGTGTTAATATATTACAATATACTGAATAATACATAAGGAACTGCCAGTTTTCATATTAAAACGTGACAATATATAATACTTATATTACATTATTTTATATTGAATAATAGAATATATAGATGTATATGTGATAAAATATGGTAGAGTGTATAAATATACAGAGTAAATATACAGCAAATATATAGTATATTACACATGCATAACCAATATATGCACACAATTATGAGGAACATGTGTATTATGATATTATGATATATATTTGCAAAATCTCATTTTTCACTGATATTGATGATATTGCCATGACTTTATAAGGACATCCAATTGCCCCAAATTTGTTTTGAGTTTTTTTTTTTTTTTCATATCAACCATCACCCATATTTTCATATATGAAATGTGTTTGCAAACAATAAAGCCAGATAAGTTTATAAATATGTGTTCAGGTTTATGCAAACCCATGCATTAACTTTCTTTATTCATCAAAGATAAAAAAAAAATAAATAAATAAATATAAAAATAAAAAAGTAGTGCAATTTTTGTCTTCATTGCTATATATTTTTCATATGTATTAATACATAACCACATGGTCTATGTGTATGTTGCAATATATTACAAGGCAATGATAAATGCTTTTTATATTAAGTGAAAATAGCTTATTTTCTTACCGATAGATGCTATTTGCACTACGTGCAAAATGCAATATATTCTATTTACAGTAAGTGAAAATAGCAGTAGGTCTTTTGGCGGGTGTCTTTTGTAATGTTGACTAACCCAATCACATGTTGGCGGGCGGATTAGTGTAAATAGCCTCTGCCAACAAAAGAGGCTATTTGCGCTTAGTGTGATATTAACAACTCTCCTAGCTATACACCATCAACCGTACAGCTGTCTTAAGCTGCTTTTAAGCGGCAAGGAATATAATGGTCAGATAGTAAAATGTAGCATTTACATATATATTAATAATAACTGCTATATAGTGCATAATGACCCAAATGAGTTTTTTTTTTTTTTTGGCACGTCTCTACCAGGCAATTAAATTAACTGGCTTGAATTTCTTTAAGTATGGAAATTCATGCTGGTCTAAGCTGGTGCTTTCCTGAATTAATTTTACAGATTTCTACTGCACTGTTTGTTTGTGTTTATCTGAGTGCAAGTCATGTACAATTAATGCCAGTGATGTCTGCACAAATACGTTAGATGTCCTTCCATAGTTTCCTGACATCTTTGTATAATTACGTTTCTGAGCTTCAGACCCAGAGTTTGGGGTGGTCTGAAAATTTCCCAGGACTGATGTGAGCAGCTAGACACCATCATAGCCTTCTAAAGGCCCTTTTTATTCCAGCATAGAGCAGCGTGACTAGCATTCACGTAATGAGAGCCCTGCAGCTAGAGTTCCAGTCATTAAACGGAATGACAACCCCCTACTCTGAACACACAAAGCTCTCCTGCTTTGTTTCCTTTGGCGAAGACAATTAACGTAAACTGCAGTCATGTGTGCTATTGTGTACAACACAATTTCATTATTCAGTTATTTATTTGTTTAGAAATTATGCCCACTTTAGTCACTGGAGTGCAAGAGCATATACCAGCACTACATGGTGAATGTTGTTAGATTTTAGCATTGCATATTTCACTAGCATTAAAAAGTTTTTCATGAAGTTCTCCAGAGAGAGTATTTGCAAGTTTTAATTGCCTGTCTCTTTCTTGCTCAACTAGGACTGAGGAAGTCTGCTGGTCATTCCCTATGGCCTGCTGTCGCCATGGAGATCAGGGTGCCTTTGCCGCTGGCTGGCCATGTTATGTTGGTGGGTCATCATGAGCCTAATTACTGTTGGGCCTAATTGACTCCATTAGTCCTCAATATCAGGCTTAACTTAAGTAACAAATGTTTCATGGATCAGCTGTGAAACTACATTTAGTGATGCATAATTCCTCTTGAGGTCAGTTTTGAATGTAGATTAAAGTGATTTAGCATATTAATCAGATTTGTAATTGAGAAAGAATAGATCTGGCCCTATTCAGACTGGATTAGTTTTACATGGAGAGGTGGGATAAAGCAGTTATTAGCAGAGTTTCTAAGTGATTTTAGTCCTGCAAATGTGCCATCTCAGTAATCATTACTGACAATTTCGGTAAAGATTACAGCAATTTTTACCTTCTGTAAAAAAAAAAAATACCTCAGGTAATGCTAATCCCATGCAAATAGACCAGCTGTAAATGTGTTTGAAAATATTTCATCATTTCCTGGCATGAAACTTCTGTTAGCTTTAGGTACAGTAAGCACCTACTACAATCAGAATTTAATTAATTTATTTAATAAATAATTCGACCGGACTTAAAGGTGCAGTACGTGATTTCTGGTAGCAAATATTTATATTTGAAATCACCAAAACAAACACCCAAAAGGTAGGGGCATACGTACGCAACCCAGGCAACGATTATGGCGGAATCTGCTGTGCAATCACCGATTGCAGATGAACAAACAAAGCAAACATGACACACAAGCATATTCAAGCAAAAGCCAGCAAACATTAGTTCTGTGAAACAAAGCAAAACCAATTTTACTCACCTATCAAGAAGAAACAAAGCAACCTCGTTGCCTAAACGTAGGCTTTCCCGCCCCTTTAGTTCTCTCCAGTGCTGGAAAGCTGATACGATGTTTACCCGGGTCCTACTTCTTGCCTTATCGCAGCGTTTCCCAATCCCAGTCCTTGCGCCCCCAGCTCTGCATATTTTGTATGTATCTCTTATCACAAATGACGTTTGTTCTATTCGACCGTAAGTGCCCTGCGAAGTGGAAATCACAATATTTCGCAATGATTCCAGTTTGCAACGAGTGTATATGTTCCATTCAGAGAACATTAAAGTGTGAATTAAATTAAATTAAATGACGTAAATTTAAATTGTATTTCTTTACAGAACTATATGATGTCACAACTTCTGTAGGAGATTTCGTCTATGTGTAAAGACTCTGCAGGCAAATTGCAGGAATTTGACTCACAGCGCAAATTCATAAATTAATTTTCCGAAGTGAAGTAAACCTTAATTGATTTCCCCTGCTCAGGGAGTAGGGAGCAATGAACACTGTGTAGGGACCATGTCAGTCAGAACACAGTTCATGCATGGAGCTCACTTCTAATGAGCTGGTGATCTGAATCAGGGGTGTTAACTGTAGCCGCTTTCACACAGCAATTCCAGAAAATACACAGATAATGTGTCCTGTGATTTGTCCCCGAATCTTTTGATTTTGGTTCATTCACACTGCCAGTGATTTTCCGGAATCTGTACATGAGTTCCAATGACTATAGAATACCCAAAACTTGTCAGTTTAGAATGCGGAAACATGCAACGCTCATTATGGCCACGAAGCCCTGCCTTCTTAATGAAAGAGCCAATCGTTGATTAGTAAAGTCAGTGTCACTGCAGCTGCCGTTAGAAGTGTTTACTGTAGAAACAGTCAGCGTTCTGAGACGTGCTTTGGTGCGTTTACACACAACCCATAAAGATCCTGTAAAGACACATGACATTTGGATGTGACGTTTAAAGCGGCGTATACCGTTCCACTAAACTTGTGAATAATCTCCGCTTTAGCATGGATAGTGACAAGCTCCCTGATCGCTGCTTTATTCCAGTTTGCCCATATTTTTTCGTCGTGAACATTTACCTGCCTTCAAAACACATGGTAAAAGAGTCACATCATAATGTGCGTCATCACTACAAGACAGCCTTTATATGGTTCTGGCTTTTGTTCACACAGCACTCGTTCCAGGACTGATCCCGGCAATGTTACTATAGGTCCCCAACCTTGGATTGTTCCTGGAATCATTCCTGGGACGTGTTTGCGTTCACACAGAATCAACACGTAGTGTGAAAGGGGCTTAAGAGAGACATGCAAAATATGCAGAGGTGGGGGGTGCGAGGACTGGAATTGAGAACCGCTGCCTTATCGTAAGCCTTCTTTTGTTCCCGCAGACGTTTTCCTCTTTTGTTTTTTAATTTGCCATCTCTATTTTTCTGTCGTCTCTCGGCTCGACTAACGTCTTGTGCACTCAGCGCTCTTTCCTCCTCATCAGGAGTAGACACGCTGGAGTTACTCTTCCCACCTCTGGTAGTTTTACTGAGATTTTATATGCTGTGCAAACTGGCCATTAAAGGTGACATATCATGAGAATCTGACTTTTTCCATGTTTAAGTGCTATAAACGGGTCCCTAGTGCATCTACCAACCCAAAAAACTTGAAAAGGAACAACCCAGTAACTTTGTTTTGGTAAGCCTTTCTCTGCAAGCATTCAAGAACAAGCTTCTGAGATTTTTCCTTATTATAATATTGCCGCCTCTTTATCTGCACGTTTCCACCCACGGCATTGCCATTGTGTTTTTGCAAATGACAACGGTGCACCAGTTAGAGCAATGCATCCTAACTGTTCTGTCTTTTGCCGCACAGATGAGCACTATTTAGAGTCCCAGTCTCAGAGAAGACAAGAGCGCAGTGGATTTATTGATTTGTTTACTGTATATTATGCTGCTGCCACACAGATCTAATATAAATATGTGATTTCTTTCCCAGCTGTTTACCTTCACAAACGTAACCGTTTTTTTAAACTAATGTGTGTTTTTCACTATGGGTGTAAATCGTATGGTCCGTCACGATACGATAATGAAATCGCATACCCAGCAGTACAGTATTTGCTGATACCTTAAGAAATTCTACAAGATGATTACGATATAGGAGTATATTGATCGATATATCGATGTAATGATATTATATACCTATTTTAAGCAACCATCTACATTTTTATTAACGCACAAAAGCAAACAAAATATATAACATGGACATTTATCTGAAATTTTCACATTCTGTACCTCAATTGGGACACAACAAAAATAAATAAATAAATAAATAAAAAAATAGGCCTACAGTTTTAAGAAAATAAACAACTGGAAAAACAATTCTGGCTGCTACTATGGGCTCAGTGCTAAAAAATCTTTTCTACAGATTACAAGCAATAGCAAAAAATTTTGTTTTGTTTTGATGACAAAGGCTATTTAGTCAGGAGCAGTGTGCATTTATATTTTTCTTTGACAACATTAGATTTATTATTAGTTTGCTTTCACTTTAAAAATGAAAGAATCAGATTTAATATACTGATACACATGTTTACTTTCTCAACTGTTTACTTTAAGACATATGCCTAACTGACTGTGTTTACTAGGATATTTGCCAAAAAGCGCATTTTGATGTAATTTTGTCTGTATTTAATTATCCATGCACAATCAATTTAGTGTCTACGCGGTGTAGACACGGCTATCTGTGTACGTGCGTTTCAGATGTGTGCGCAGAAAACTTCTCACACAGCGCCCGACTGTTCTGTCTACGATCCCAAGCATCTTGCTCACCTTGTGCCTTCGGGAAGTCCTTATATCGAGTCCTGATACGTGAGTTTCAACGAGACTGCACACGTTGGCGGTAATGCATAGACAGACATAAAAATGTGGAGAGTGCCAAAATAAAGGTGCCTATATTTATACTACAGATATCAATATTTTACACATGGCATTGATGCATCGTATCATCAGACATTGTATCAATGTATCGATCCATATTGATGAATCGTTACACCCCTATTTTTGTCACAAACTTTTATGTATTTGACAGTTTAAGCGCAATAAGACTTGAAAGAAAACAGCATGTTTCTGCTTCCACTCAAAATAGGCATTTTCAAATTTATATAATAAATGATCTGTGGGGTATTTTGAGCTGAATTCTCACAGACACATTCTGGGGACACCTGAGATTTATATTACATATTGTAAAAAGGGGCATAATAGGTCTCCTTTAATATTACAGACATCCTGTGGTAAAATTGCATCACTCCTTCTATCCTTGCAAAACTATAATCCCATCGGAATAGGGCTTTAAATAAATCCAAGGTCAATCCAATGAATCCAGGTTTCAAGTTAAGAAACTGCTGTGAGATGGCACACAATTTACCAGTAAGAAAAAACTATTTTGTTTAATGTGGTTATGAAAAAAAAAAAAAGTATATTTTGAACCAATGAGATTTCAGGGGTGTGTTTCTCGAAATCATAGTTAGCCAATTATGGTGGCAAGTTCTTTCATTACCAACAAAGTTCAATGATTCAGTGGTCCCTGAAACACATGAGAATGAGTAAATGACAACATTTGACTTTTTGACCTTTGAATGATCAGTTTTATATTTCTCCTGAAAATCAGTCTCAAGTTTTATTCATTTTAAAAGCCACTTAATATAATTTAAATGTCATGTATAAAGAAAAGTATAAAGCAAAATAACAGAATATTAAATGTTGTAGGCTAAGTAGCAATAAGTTTGTTTGTATATGTATTTATTTATTTGTTTTGTAAAAAGTGTACATTTTCATTGCTAAAAAAAGAATGTGCAGTTTTAACTTTTAAACTTTTAAACTCATTTCTTTCCCACTAACTTTATTATTCATCAGAAAAAGCTGCATGAAGCTGAAAGAGTAGTTCAGATTTTCAAGAAAAGCTTTTTAAAAATGTTTACAATTTTTTATAGTTTAAATTGAGGACCACTAGTTTAACTCAATCAAAACATCAAAAGTGACACTTATAAATACTGTAAGTTAGTTTTTGACAAGACAAGACAAATTATATTCCACGATCCAGTCTGTCACAGTAAAACAGAGTAAAATTAAAAATATGTTCTTGCTTAGCCTTGAATACAGCAACTTGCTGATGTACGTTCTGAAAATTAAAAATGGCAAGATGGCTTAAAAATTATATGCAATGTTGATGTGAGAGTATCACATACTGTTGGAGTAACTGTCAGATATGTTTGATTAACTGTTATAAAATGAATAGTCACACTTTAGTTGGAGGCCAATTCTCACTATTATCTAACTATTAACTATGATTTTTGTCTCAATAAACTCCTAATTTTCTGCTTAATAATAGTACGTTTAGATACGGGGTAGGATTAAGGGATTTTGAATATGATCATGCTGAATAAGGCATTAAAATGTGTTTTATAAGTAGTAATAAACAGCTAATATCCTAGTAATATGCATGAAAATAGCGAAAATTGGTCCCTAAACTAAAGTGTTACCAAATTAACTGTTAACTGTTCTGAGCAAAAACTCACTTAAATTTGATGTCTTTTTTTCTGAAAACGACAATAATTTTTGCTTGTCTAGAAAATCCTTCTTGATTTAAGAAATTTTAGATATTTTGGCTGGAAACATGACAAAACATCTAAGTAAGAAAAGCATTTTTTGCATACTTCCTTACCTTTTGAAACTTAGAATGGTTCGATTTGAGCAGATGATATTACCATAACTGCTATCGTCAGAGCACATTTCCCCAGTATACATTCAGCATCTGGCACATATCACGATCTCAACCATATTCTCAAAACTATTGTTTTAAACATCTTCAAAAACAACATTTTGATATTCACCACATCCACATCACCACATCCACCATCAAACAGCAGTGACACTTATTTCATTATGTACAGTAATTGCTCTGCAGTAAAGCCATTTAAGGCAGTTCAGTTTTTGCAGATGATATTATTTGTTTTATGCCTGCGGTAATTATGAGTGAAAAATCACGTCATCATTATGTTTTAAACAGTGTCATTTCGAGGAATAAAGGTAAATTGCACTTATTGATTCTGCAGACGTAATTATTGTTGTTTAATGTTTAATCTTCCCTGTCCAGAAACATGACAAAGAAAGTTGATCCTGATTGGTCCTCTTGTGTGCATTCGAAGTGCTGATTGGCTCACAGATAAAACCAAAGTTAGAGTTCGCCTTTGTAGATAGAACCTTTTTGTTTTCTAAATAAAAAGTCCTAAAATGTACCCTTAAAACACTTAAAACTTAAAAAAAATTAAAAAAAAAACATAATGTAAATAAGTTGTCACAGAATAAGTATATGTGAGTAACTCAATAGACAAAAATGTCAGATAGAACCTCATAATTCCAAGGCGAAGAATTAAGCACACACACAAAACAATAACAAATCCTAAAAATGAAATCAGCACCATTGTATATTTGTTTTGAAGCTTTGGAACTCTTCTCCATGTGCATTTGACACATCCGTATCAATGTGTCACTCTTTAGGATATATGAATACTAATATCTAGACCCTGTTCACCCATCCATGGGTACAGAATAACAAAGCAGGCAGATTTTCTATTTCTATCTAAGCACGCAGTATCTATTGTGTATGTGTGCGGTAGTGCTTTGTGCTGGAGATGACGACAGCATGGTTACTGTGAAACTAATTATATGATCTATTATTAAACTCAAATGAGTATGCCTTATGACAATGGCATTTATTACAGTTCCACTCTATATTGTCTGATACAAAAGAGTTTCTTCATTGCTACTTTGTGACACGGAATCATTAGCAGAGGCGTCCAAAAATGATTGATTAATAAAGTGATTAAATGTGCACTTCTGCAATGCAATAGAGTTTGAACAGGTAGTGAGTGTTGTCATTCTCTTTGCTAAAATAAGGGAATGTTAATTAAAGTAAGCTCTAGTACATATGGATCTGAGGAATTTGCAACATATTGGCTGCATTTACACAGCAAATGAAATATGGCTGGTTCAATATATATATATACACACTTGTATACAGTCTGGTGTAAACAAGAGTAAGAAACCAATGCAAAATTAACTTTTACCTTTTACATGTTGTTTGAACATAAATGTGTGTTGGCAGTCTGTGTACACATCCACCCTATAATGATATATATATATATATATATATATATATATATATTATCCCTGTTATGAATAATAACAAGCCATTCTTAGCTTCTTGGCTGTGTGACGTCACACAGAACAAAGCCACTCCCACGATTGTTGATTGATACTGGCATTTTACCTTAGACCCGCCCTGAGTGAGCTGTGAACAGTCTGCCATTGTTTCGACATCGGACACGAATGGCTCCGAAGGGATTGAGGTGTTCTGTTGTTGGATGTAATAATAAACATAGCAGTCGTCATTTACACCCTACATCTGAGCCACTGAAGACGCAGTCGATTATGTTTGTTTTTAAAGGGAATGCACCCCCCGATCTACAAAAATGCATCTATGTTTGCGCAAATCATTTGTGGTCATCATCATCATAAGGTTCTTCTATGAATTTTTACAATCTCCTTTCCTAATAATTTGCTAGTTAGCAAGTTCTGTAGCTAAATGTGTCTAAAGTAAACAGTACGGCTCGTCACGATAAAGGCTAGAATGGAGACAATCCTGGCTACTGGGCATGCGCACAACAACGTTATTTTTGACACACTGTACAACAATAATACTTTTTTTTATTTTTTGTACTATAGTAAGGGTAAGTTTAGGGAAGGTGTAGACATTATTAAAACACAATCTAACAAGTAGAAACATTTATTTCATTGTTAGTTTTCGGTGTGAGCTGTATCCCCTCTAGCCACAACTGCTCGCCACCCCACAGAAGAGAGGGGCGGGTGAGCAGAGCTCATTAGCATTTAAAGGGCAATGCAACAAAACAGGTTGCTGTGAACAGAGCTGATACTGACAAGGTAAAAAGGGTGTTTTTTTACACTACCATTGAGAAATTTTAACCAAAGTATGTTATAGACTTTTCATTAAGACCCTAAAGAATCATATCAACTTGTGGAAAATGGGCATCCGATGACCTCTTTAACCCTCTGGGTAAGGGTGTTTTGGCACCCTGGAGAAGTTTTGACATGCCCTGACATTTGTGCTTTTTTCATTATCTTATAAACATATTAATGGCTAAAGTCTGATTACACTGTAATCAGCACAAACTGGGCTACAATAATATGCAAGCAACATTAATGTACATGTTTGTGTTTTTGAGAAAACAAATTTTTAAGTCACTGAAATAAGGCTATGAAACACATTCAGAACATTTGTGAATTCGAAAATATGCGAGTGCTCCCGCCGGCGCCTTAGCCAACCCCAGGACGTTAAGAACGGTAATTGTTGTTAATTTGATCTTTCTATTTTGAATGGATTCACTTAGATTAGTAAAGTTTTAACTATGTGATGTATTTAAATATAGCTTATAGTTATTTAAAATCAACCAATTTAGGCCTTTAATTTATCAGCATGATTAAAACTGCTGAAAAACGTGTTATGCTCAATCTATTATATGCTGTCCATTGTATAACTGATAGTTTATACTTTATTAGCAAGTAAAATGCCTTTTAGTGTCATCTTTAGGAGACATCAACAGAATAATTTAAATCTTTTCTGATTTTTATAAATTTAACATGAGTTACTTTTATATTCCTAGTAATCCTTTAAGATGAACATTTACTGGACTGAAGCAAATTTAGTGCACGTCATTATCCATACATAATTTCTTAGAAAAATCATGTTAAAATGTATCAGGATTATTTGAGGGACATTAATTTGCCCTTAATTATTTGATAATTGTTCATCTCTTAATCTAAATAAATAAATTAAAAAAGAACTACAGAGCTTTGATCATAAAACTGCACTGAAATATCATCTTAGCAAGACATATTATTGGGAGATACAGAAATAGCTAATATTTATATTTATTTTAAATAATTAGTCTGCTATACTGTTATACAAATCTCATTGATTTACATTATAAGCTATGAGAAATTTGTCTTTTAGTCACATAAATACCAGTAACTGCTCCAATTTTTTTGGCCTGAATAAAACTGAGGGTCCCCCCACCTCCCTCTCCTTGAATATAAGCTTTGTATTTTCCCATATGAGCCATAAAATGCAGGCTCAATAACCTTCATTTTGAGCAGGTTTCAAAAACAGTAAGAGTGTACTGGTAAAAAGAATGTACTGGTAATCTTCTGCCAGGATGTTATCCATTAAAGGGATAGTTTACCAAAAAATGAAAATTCTTTCATTAATTACTCACCCTTATGTTGTTCCAAACCTGTAAGACCTTCGTTCATCTTCAGAACACAAATTAAGATATTTTTGATGTAATCCGAGAGCTTTCTGACCCTGCATAGACAGCAATGCAACTACCGCGTTCAAGGCCCAGAACAGTACTAAGGACATTGTTAAAAAACTCCATGTGACATCAGTGGTTCAACTGTAATTTTATGGAGCTAAAGTCTTTATTTTTGTTTTCACTGCACACGAAAATATTCGTGTAGCTTCTTAAAACTACGGGTGAACCACTTGGAGCAGTACATCGACCTTTCCATCAGAGTGGATAACGTCATGCGAGCTCGTAAGGCTAGCCGGCCATTCACTCCCGTGTCTCTGGCCACACCCACTGCCGCTGCGGCACCCGAGCTGATGCAATTAGGCGGTACTAAATTAACGTCGGAGGAGAGGGAGAGACGGCTGCGGGGAAGCTTGTGCTTGTACTGTGGTCAGCCAGGCCACATCAGGGCTAACTGTCCCACTCGACCGCCGCGCCCGCCAACCTCGGTGAGTAGTTTCGAACTCTCTCTCAATCGATGTGAAATACCAGTAACTCTGATTTCTGGGAATGTCACTGTAGAGACTACTGCCCTAATAGACTCCGGCGCGGCTGGGAACTTTATTGACGCAGACTTCGTCACAACTAATCGTTTGCCTGTTCTCTCTTGTGCTCCACATGTTACAGTGGCCGCCCTCGACGGGCGACCGCTAGGATCTGGAAAAGTTCACCACACCACCAATGATATCACCCTCCAAATCGAACCCAGCCATCGTGAAACCATCCGTCTCTTCGTCATCTCGTCTCCTCAGTCACCCATCATCCTGGGCTACCCGTGGCTAAATCTTCATGGACCCACCATCGCCTGGGCTACCCGTTCCATCACCCGCTGGTCTTCTCACTGCCAGGAACACTGCCTCCAACCCAGAACCAGGTCAGAAACCCCTCCCAAGGTCCACACAACCAAGAACACCATACCCACCGTGTATCAAGATTTACTCGAGGCCTTCAGTCGCCAGAAAGCCACCCAATTACCTCCACATCGTCCGGGAGACTGCGCCATCGACCTCCTCCCAGGGGCAACACCTCCCAGGGGACGCATCTTTCCCCTGTCTCAAGCTGAGTCGGCGGCCATGAACACCTACATTCAGGAGGAGCTGGCTAAGGGCTTCATCAGACCCTCCACCTCACCGGTGTCTGCTGGTTTCTTCTTTGTAAAGAAAAAGGACGGTGGACTTCAACCATGCATCGACTATCGTGGTCTTAACGAGATGACAGTCAAGTATCGCTACCCGCTCCCACTCGTCCCCTCAGCTTTGGAACAATTACGCACAGCCAAGATTTTTACCAAGTTGGACCTACGCTTCGCTTACAATCTCATCAGGATTCGCGCAGGGGACGAATGGAAGACCGCCTTCTCCACCACCTCTGGTCACTATGAATACCGGGTCATGCCCTTCGGCCTGGCCAACAGTCCGTCTTTCTTCCAGGCCTTCATCAATGAGGTATTCCGTGACATGCTGAATCGCTGGGTAACTGTTTACATTGACGATATTCTGATTTACTCTAACTCCTATGCAGAGCACGTCGAACACGTCAGGGCCGTGCTGCAATGACTCATCAAGCACCAGCTCTATGCCAAAGAGGAGAAATGCGAGTTTCACCTGGACAAGATCTCTTTCCTCGGGTATGTCATCAGCTCCGAGGGAGTTGCTATGGACGAGAGGAAGGTCAACGCAGTGCTCAACTGGCCGCGTCCCACCACGCTCAAAGAACTCCAACGCTTTCTCAGCTTCTCTAACTTCTACCGCCGCTTCATTCACCACCCATCCTCCATCACCCCGACCCCGACAAACCATTCGTCGTGGAGGTGGATGCATCCAGCACGGGAGTTGGGGCGGTGCTCCCGCATCGACAGGGAGATCCTTGTAAGTTGTTTCCATGCGCGTACTATTCCCATAAACTGAGTTCAGCTGAGAGAAACTACGACGTGGGAAACCGCGAATTGTTAGCCATAAAGCTAGCCCTCGAGGAGTGGCGGCACTGGCTTGAGGGCGCCAAGCATCCGTTCACCATCCTAACTGATCACAAAAATCTAGAATACCTCCGCTCTGCCAAGCTGCTCAATCATCGCCAGGTCCGGTGGTCATTATTCTTCACACGTTTCCATTTCCTCGTCACCTACCGTCCCGGATCACAGAACACAAAGGCAGACGCTCTCTCACGCATTCACGAACCCGTCCTTCCCACCAGCTCCTCTGAAACCGTTCTGCCCACCTCCATGATCGTGGCACCAGTGACCTGGGACATCATGACAGAGATCTCTGAAGCACAGATTCAGGACCCAACTCCAGCCGACTGCCCGAATAATCTCGTCTACGTCCCTCTCACCCTCCGACCCCGGGTCCTAGCCGAGGTCCATGCCACTCCCAGCTCAGGTCAGCCCGGAATCGAGGCCACCCTTCATCTTCTCAGTAACCGTTTCTGGTGGCCTACCCAACGCGCAGATACCATCGAATTCGTCAGAAGGTGCTCTGTCTGCAACATCACCAAGGTTCCCTGTCAACTGCCTGCCGGCCTCCTCCAGCCCTTGCCTGTGCCACAGCGCCCATGGTCTCACATCGCTGTGGATTTCATCATGGATCTTCCTCCCTCCAACGGCTACACCACCATCCTCTCTGTGGTTGATCGCTTCTCCAAGGGCTGCCGTTTAATACCACTATCTAAGCTCCCTACAGCCATGGAAACGGCCGAGTTACTATGCAATTGGGTCTTCAGGATCTTCGGGCTACCTGAGGACATCGTATCAGAACGTGGACCCCAGTTCTCCTCTCGTCTCTGGTCCAGTTTCTTCCGCCTCCTAGGAGTCAACGTGAGCCTAACATCAGGGTACCACCCCCAGGCCAATGGACAGGCGGAAAGATTGAATCAGGAGTTGACTTGCTTCCTGCGCACATACTGCCATAACCGACAGAAGGACTGGAGCCGTTACCTTTTCTGGGCCGAATATGCCCAGAACTCCTTACGCAAACCCGCCACTCACCTCACCCCATTCCAGTGTATCTTAGGCTTCCAGCCACCCCTGTTCCCCTGGTCCGGGGAACCCTCGGAGCTACCAGCGGTCAACTCCTGGTTTCAACAGAGCGAGGAGACTTGGAATCTGGCCCACATCCATCTCCAGAGGGCCGTACAACGCACTCAGACCCAGGCCGATCGCAGGCGCCGACCCAACCATCCTTACGCACCCGGGCAGTGGGTGTGGCTCTCGACCCGGGACCTTCGTCTACGCCTGCCCTGCAAGAAACTCAGTCCCAGGTACGTGGGTCCCTTTAAGATAATCAAGCAAGTCACACCAGTATCGTTTCGATTACAGCTGCCAGCTGATTATCGTATCTCACCCACATTTCATGTTTCTCTGTTAAAGCCCGCTGTCGACCCGGAAGGAGTGGAGAACCTAGACGAGACCGCCTCCCGGGGACCCCCCCACCATCATCGACGGCGAGGAGGTTTATCGGGTCAATACCATCCTGGACTCCCGGCGCCGGAGAGGTCACCTCCAATATCTGGTCGACTGGGAGGGCTTCGGCCCTGAGGAAAGATCCTGGGTCGCCGCTGGAGACATCCTTGACCCCTCGCTCACCATTGACTTCCACACTGCTCACCCAGATCGACCAGCTCCCCGTGGGAGGGGTAGACCCCGGCGTCGGGCACCTCCTCGCGCCAGGAGTCGCTCGCGGTGGGGGGGCTCTGTCACAAACGCGGTCGCTGTGGCTCCCTCCGACCGCCGTCAGTGGGAACCATCACCGGACTTTTGACTCACTACATTTCCCATAACCCCGTACCTGGGATCCCCTCTTCCGGTTCCGGGTCTTCCGGGTCACTCCCCCTCTGTCGGCCATTTATAGACCGCCAGGTTGGCGGGGTTCTTTGCGAAGTTTTGGTTAGTTCGACTATCAATCCTGAGCGTTTTCCTTTGTTTATTGCCTTCTTGTTGCCAACTGGACTGTTTGTTATCTCGTGTATGATCTATTGCTGCCTGCCCCGACCTTTCGCCTGGACTCTCGTTTATTCCTTGGATTATCTGTGTCATCCCCGTTTGCTGTTGTTTGAACTCTGCCTGTTGTACTCCACTTTGTCAATAAAGCTGTTGCAAATGGATCCCACGCCTCCGGATCAGTCACTGCCCACATCACACCACTGATGTCACATTGACTTTTTTAATGACTTCCTAACTACCTTTCTGGGCCTTGAAAGTGGTAGTTGTGTTGCTGTCAATGCGAGGACAGAAAGCTCTCGGATTTCATCAAAAATATCTTAATTGTGTTCTCAAAGATAAACAGATTTTACGGGTTTAAAACAACATGAGGAATTTTTAATTTTTAATTTTATTAAAAATAGACATATGTGTTGTCCCTAAAACACAATGCAGTGAAGCGTAAAATTCAAAATACAGGTAAAACACCTGTAAAAAAAAATTCCTTCATATTAGTACAGTACATTGTCCCTTTTCTTTTTACAGATTTTTATTCACGCACATTCATAAATATTGTTATTTTATTTTATTTTTTTCAAGGTAAAATTGCAATTGGTTTTCTCAGATCAAATGAGTTAACTTGATTGGTTTTACAGTGCAGGGACAAGAAGCCAGCTGGGCTATCTCAGTTTGTCTGCCATCTCAACTGCTTTTACTGACCATATTTGGATATGCACAGTTAATTAGCATATTCATTAAAAACTGAAATAAACAGATGAAAAATCTATGTTAGCACAAAGAGCACAGAGAGTGAAAGCTGCAGTGCAGAGAGCTGAAGCGGTGGGCTGCTTCTATATATATATATCCCCTTTGTCTCCTGCTGTTCGACTGCAGAGCTTGTGTGTGTGTGGTCAAACGTTCTGTTCCTAGAGTGCTGAAGCCAGGCCTTATTAATACTGTCCTGAATTACTCTACTGCCTCCAGTCTAACATTTACCATGCTATAATCTCTCGTAAACCATTCACTGGTGTCTTGATTACTTATATAACTGTAGATGATAATTGTGTCACAGTTTTTAAAATGTGAAATTCCAGAGGTTAATGTACGCTACTTGTGGCAGAGTTGCTCATGAAATACTTTGAGCCTGTTAAGCAGCAGGGTTTCTTTGCAGAAGTTTCACCTGAACTAGACTGTTTTATTCACTTTGTAATCCTAATCATTGAGGTTCCCTCAGATTTATGGAGGGTGATATCAGTAGAGACAGGCTGTATAAGATAGAGTGGATCTTTTCCTCAATTTGGTCGAGAAGAGAAGCGGTGTGTAACAAATTGTTTCATCATCTAAAAACTGTCCCGGTGCTCCCCACACACTTTTCCCCCCATCTAATCCATTTTCCTATTTCCTCATTGCTCATATATTCCACTTAGTGGAGATTGAAATCCAGTGGAATACTGAGAATCCCACATCATGGATGAATTTGGGTCAATGACGTGTTGTATGTTTATTAATTTGTTTATATTCATTCATTCATTCTTTAAAAACTTGGCTTGATACACCTACGAAACTTTCCATTCTGACAGTTAATTTAATTTTTTTCCCCTATTGTAATTTTGTGATGAGCTGCAAATATTTAGAATGCTGATACTGAAAATGAGTCTCTGATTTCCAGTCCTGATCTTCAGCAAGATGCCAGTTCCTGATAGATTTTCTGTCAGTTTTCTGTTTGCCGAGATAACATTTTTTAGTTTTAATTAAGTTTGATCACTGACAAAAATAAACTGCACCCTCAGGCCAAACTGACGCTGCACAACCAGTGGTAGTTTAATTTAGGAAGTGCTGTCCTCGAGAATAACCACGTTTTTAGCAATATCATCAACATATAATATTGTGACATCCCAACAGAGCAAATTTAATCACCAATGGGCCAATTATCCATGGCTTCATTTAAACACCACCACAGTTTAGCAAAGGTTATTGGTTTTGACTCCCAAACAGTCTGTCAGGTAATTGAATATTGAGCCAGTAGGTCTGATTTGAAGTGAAACTCATTAAGATCAGTCCTAGCAGCAGCTGAGAACTTTTGATGTTAGTTACCTTCTAAAAAAACAAGACAGTTTTTACAAGACATGTATTTTGTCTGTCCCAGCTAAATTTATTTTAATTTAAAGAAACATTCTTGATACACTAAAAATATGGCAATCTGCATCTGATAAAGCTGAATTTCTGTTGCACTATAGGTTTCTGTAAAATGAGAACATTCCTCTGACAGAGAGAACACTCTTAGTAATCCACATTTTGTAAGTACTCCCCTCAAGTTCCTAAACACATGAAAGGTTTTTTATTCATATGTTGGTTTATGATTCGAACAGTGTGATTTTTCTTCTGATTTGACATGCCCACGGGCCCTTTAGTGCGGTACAGCTTAGAATTTCATCTAAGAGTAATCACTTTACGATTAGCATACATTATGTGTTTTAATACTCCTAACCTCGGATAAACCAAGTGGCAGAAGATCAAGTGCTTTGGGGTTTTTGAGTGTGGGGTAAAAAAGCATGGTAAGATTAAACATATTTTCTAAGCACACCTACATTGTGGCTTAAGTTAATGGTATTCAACATAGGCGTGGGATTGAAAAATCACACTGAAAGTATGTAGAACAGGATCAGCCTCAATAAAACAAATCATGGAAAATCAAGTATTTTATATATAATGCATAACATTTTTTATTCTACTTAAAATATTTCACTGAAAGAAACCATAAAGCCTGCTTCATAAGAATATTCACAATTTCTGTTGAGATCACAAAACCACCCAAACACCCCTTACTAAAAAAAAATAACCATGGTTTTAAAGTAATACTACTAGACTACTAACCCACTGTCCTAATATTGAAGCAAGACTTTCGGTAACACTTTAGTATGGGGAACAATTCTCACTATTAACTAGTTATTTATTAGCATGCCTATTATTAACATATTGGCTGTTTATACTGAAAAAGCACATATTCTGCATGACCATATTCTACATCCCTAATCTTACCCAATATCTGAACTTAACAACTGCCTTACTAATTATTAATAAGCAGCAAATTAGGAGTTTACTGAGGCAAAAACTGTAGTTAATGGTTTGTTAATAGCAAGAACTGGACCTTAAAATAAAGTGTGAGCTTATGATTTCATTTTCATATTCCATAATTACAGTTTAATTTCTCATAAGTGACTTTGTATCTTTGTATCTTATTTTATATAATTGTGACTTTATTTCTCACAGTTGCAAATGTATTTATCTTTATATTGTAGTGTAATTTGATATTTCTGTAATGCTTTAGCTTAGGGATCAATTCTCAATATTAACATGCATATTACTAGCATATTGGCTGTTTATTAGTATTTATAAAGCACATATTAATGCCTTACTCTGCATGATCATATTTAATATTCTTTATCCACCCCTAAACTTAACAACTACTTTATTAACTATTAATAAGCAGCAAATAAGGAGTTTATTAAGGCAAAAATCATAGTTAATAGTTAATAGTAAGAATTGGTCCCCAAACTAAAGTGTGACTGATATTTCTCATTTGACTTTTAAAGGAGATTTTGTTTAGGAAGCCTCACCACCACCGTTGTTGAAATGCCAAGTGCGCCTCTCCTTCCTAAACAAAGATTCACATATAATGTACTCACCCCATTGTCATCCTAGATGTTCATGTCTTTCTTTCTTAAGTCGTAAAGAAATGTAAGCATTTTTCTCTATATAATGGACTGATATGGTGCCCCGATTTTGAACTTCCAACGATCCCAAATGCGGATGTAAACCGTGGTTATTTTCATAAAAATAATACAACTTATATACTTTTTAATGTCAAATGCTCGTCTTGTCTCACTCTGCCTAAACTGTTTTTGTTCTGGTTCATGACAGTTAGGGTATGTCGAAAAAGTCCCATCTCATGTTCTCCCTCAACTTCAAAATTGTCCTATATCACTGTTTTACCTTTTTTGTTAAGGGTGTTTGATCTTCTTTGCATGTTTACTTTGCAAAGACTGGGTCGGTACTTCTGTAGATGTAGGATGATTTTGAAATGATTTTTAAAGTTGCGGGAGAAAATACGATTGGAGTTTTTCGACATAGCCTAACTATCTTGAGCCAGAATACAGAGTTCAACGAGAGCAAGGCAAGATGAGCGTTTGAGAATAAGAAGTATTTAAATTGTATTTTTTTAATGAAAATAACCTATCATTTCAGTAGGTAAGACCCTTCTTCCTCGGCTGGGATCGTTTACAACTGCATTGGGATCGTTTGAAGCTGCATTTAAACTGCATTTTGGAAGTTCAAAACCAGGGCACCATATCAGTCCATTACATGAAGAAAAATGCTGAAAAGTTTTCCTCCAAAAACATAATTTCTTTACGACTGAAGAAAGAAAGACATTAATATCTTGAGTGAGTACATTATATGTGAATCTTTGTTTTGGAAGTGGACTTCTCCTTTAAGTGGCAAGAAAAAGTATGTGAACCCTTTGGAATTGGTTGGTTTTCTGTATTAATTGGTCATAAAATGTCTTCTCAGTATAGACAAACACAATGTGTGCAGTGTGCTTAATGATGTAACTCAGGGATGGGCAACTTAGGTCCTGGACGGCCACTGTCCTGCAGATTTTAGCTCCAACCCTAATCAAACACACCTGAACAAGCTAATCAAGGTCTTCAAGATCACTAGAAAGCTAGAGGCAGACATGTTTGTTTAGAGTTGGAGCTAAACTCTGCAGGACAGTGGCCTTCCAGGACCAAATTTGCCCATCCCTGTTGTAAATAATGTTCAGTTTCTTGGACAGAATGATTGTTTTGCTTCATAAGACCTCAATATATCATCAGGAGCCATGAGTATTAATTTTGTATTGCCTTTAAAGTGACGGCAGTACCTGACTTCATTTTTTGAATCAAGAAGGACCACAATTTCAGCTAAAACTCTTCTTTATAGTGATACTGAAGGGAAAAAAAGTCACCCACATCTTGGACAACCTGAGGGTAAGTAATTAACATCAATTTTTTGGTGAACTATCAAGTTTTGGGTGAACTATCCCTTTAAGCTAACGACACATAAACACTCATAAGCTTTCATGTCTTTATTCTGGTTGTACCAACAAAATCTCGTGGCAATTCATTCAAGTATTTCACATTTTGGCAATTTGGCTGATTCATATGAATCTGTACAATTCATTCATACATATTCATGCTATCTGCTTACAGCTCAATCACAGTAATGTTTAGGGGTAAGCAAATGCTTTTATTCATACATAACTGCCATCTTGTAAAATTGTTGTTTTCCCATGGGACTGGGGTGGTCGTACATCTTCTAATGCCCAATATAGACCAGCTTCCACAAAAAAAAACCACAGAAAAAGAAGCAGCACATCTAGGAAATGGAGAAACCATGATGTATGGTGTAATGGTGCATGTTCATACACAAACTCATATTTCACCAGCTTTATTCCCATCAGATCTGTTTCCCATCCTGGAATGAGGAAATAGCAATAAACAATCTCCATTTTTTGTAACACTTTATTTTACTATTTTATCACTATTAACTAGTTGCTTATTAGGATGCATATTACTAGCATATTAGACGTTTATTAGTACTTATAAAGTACAAATTAATGCCTTATTCTACATGATCCCTTAATCCACCCCATACCTGAACTTAAATAATTTACTAACTATTCATAAGCAGCAAACAAATAGTTTGTTCAGGAAAAACTCTTAGTTAATAGCTAATATGTATTCCCTATTCTAAAGTGTTACCTCAATTTATCATAAAGAAGTGATAAGCATCAGAAGCTAGCACTTCACTTAACATTTCAAAACATTCCGGTAACAATTTAGTATAGGGACCAATTCTCACTATTAACTAGTTGCTTATTAGCTTGCCTATTATTAACATATTGGTTGTTTTCAGTACTTATAAAGCCATAACATACTGTATTCTGCATGACCATATTCTACAGCCCTAACGCTACCCAATACCTAAACGTAACAACTACCTTACTAATGTGGCGGGAGGAGCAAACGACAGACACAGTGGCCGTGACATCAGGACTTGGAGAGGCTTTTATTAAACATAAATAAATAAAAGTGTCCAAAAAGGGGTAAATAAAATGTCTAAAATAAACAGGGGATCTGGTGTCCTCGAAGCAGTGTTCAGAGCAGTGTTCTAAAGGGAAGGGTCCAGGTAAGGGGCGGATCGAGTCCAGCAGCCACACGCACTCCCCTCTCAGGTACGCGGCTCTAGGGGCGGCGGCTTCCTTCAGCGGCTACGTCCTCCTTGGCTCACGGCACTTCTGGGGATTCAACGGCCCAGCATCCTTGCCCATCAGCCAATGAGCTGCCGTGGGTCCGGCAGCTTGTTGCTTCGGCGGCGCTTGATCCCTCTCCACGCTCCCTTCCTGGACCCACAAGAACACCAGCGTGCATGCACGGGGAAGAGACCGGTCTCCCAAGGAGAGGCACGCTTGGCATTTCAACAACGGTGGTGATGAGGCTTCATTTGCATCAGGTGTGCCTCATCACATGCCACCAGACTTGGCTGTTTCGATGCCCCTCCTCTCTTGCATGCCCACTCCCGTCGGGAGCCTAGTGAAGGGCGGCGATTAACAGACGGGGTGACCATGATAAGCAGGAGGGAGGCAGCTGACTCGTCACACTAATTATTAATAGAGGGTATGCAGTGACGTCACTTTCCCGCCGGGACACGCCCCTTCAGCTAGTCTGAGTGGCAAAAGAGCTTTCAACGTGAACGGATTTAATAGTGAAGATGCGAAAACGCAAGTAAAACAAACGATAATCAGTTTAAACTAAAGTTTGCTGAACTTGATATAATGTTCCTAACAACTTAACAAATATCTAGTGGTCAGTGGATATTGATGCAGCCAGGAATCGTGTTTTCTAACACTTATATGTGTCTGATTTTGACGCCGGGGCAAATAAATAAAGCAAATTTGCCTGTGAACTCATTTTGCAAATACTAAACCCCGGTAATCACTTATATCAATGTTATATTATATCATCATATCATCCAGCTGAAAAACGTATATAGTTTTTATCAGTGTTTATTTAAAATCCAGATATGCAGAATTTAAGATGGTAAATGTTTAGTTGACTTGTCAATACGATATACTACAATACAATATATAGGATATGATTTTACTGCACAATTCAACATATTAACATGAAATGATAACTGCAAATCTGTGTTTCGCTGCCTGGAGACCATTTGTTTCTTTGAATTGCAGCGATTAATTTGCTTCTCTTTTCAGTAGATTTCAGCAGTCTGCAAAAAATATACCTCAGGTTTTTTTTTGTCAAATGTTTGTGTGTTTTGTGTGTTCTGTCACAGCATTCACGTTGAAACCAATGTTGCCATTCAGTCTTTTTGCCACTCAGTGGGCGGAGCCGCAGCCACTACAGCAGACGGTGACATCACATGCATACCTTCTATAAGCAGCAAATTAGGAGTTTATTGAGGCAAAAATTGTAGTTAATGGTTTGTTAATAGCGAGAATTGGACTATAAAATAAAGTGTGACCAACATTTCAAATTATTCCAAGACCAAGTAATCTTTAATTTTACAACTATATACTCTCTCTTTATGTCAGCAGTTGTTTTATTTATGTTGTTTGTCTATCTCTTACAAAACTGCAGCACACACTGCGACATTTCCCCCCTTTGGCTTTGAAGAGCCATTGTGATTCACAACATGATAATGTGTCCCAGAGCAAGTTTATGTACATGCACACAAACAGTGGGATTGACAATATGCTTCATTAACCTCTAGTGGAAATTATATAACATGGTTTACAAAGAGCTACTACAATCACATTTCTGATGTATAAGGCTGCATTGTATGAAAAAATGTTTAGTATAATCACACAAATGTATTGATATTGAAATATTAAAGGAGAAGTCCACTTCCAAAACAAAGATTCACATATAACGTACTCACCCCATTGTCATCCAAGATGTTCATGTCTTTCTTTCTTCAGTCGTAAAGAAATTTTGTTTTTTGACTTATCTAGCACAACAATCAGTTATTTTCATAAAAATAATACTTATATAATTTATATACATTTTAATGTCAAACACTCCTCTTTTCTCACTCTGCATAAACTCTTTTTGTTCCGGGTCATGACAGTTAGGGTATGTCAAAAAACTCCAATCGTATTTTCTCCCTCAACTTCAAAAATCATTTCAAATCATCCTACATCGCTGCAGAAGTACTGACCCAGTCTTTCCAAAGTAAACATGCAAAGAAGATCAAACACCATTTAACAAAAAAGGTAAAACAGCGATATAGGACGAATTTGAAGTTGAGGGAAAACATGAAATGGGAGTTCCCTTTCGAGGAATTCGAACTGCGTCCTTTAGGGGTCGCTTTGGGGAACGCCATCTCCGTGACCCGTGTCTGAAGTCTACATACAAAAACATCAACAAAGTTGGCCGGCGACAGCCTATGACGTCACTTCCGGTGCGACTCGTCGCTGCCGGCACGTCACTACCGGTGCCACCACAATATAAAAGGACGCTGGTAGGTGGAACAGGACGGTCTCTTCTTCGTCTTCACTGACTCTTTGTCTGGAGTGTGCATTATTTGGTAAGAGATTTCTTTCTCACTTCTTCCATCAATATGGCAAGCACTAGTAAGACGTTTAAGAGGTGCGCAGATCCGTGTCCTCGTTATTTGACACCCGATGCACAATCTTTGCGTCTATTTTTTGGGCGAGGAGCACGCGCGCGATGTCCTCGAGGGGGCAGCGTACGTGCGCTGTGAGCTTTTTTCTATGAAAAAGCTCCGTTCTCGCCTGTCTCTCTTCTCGAGGGGAGAGGGACAGCCGCCTGCTCCCCGCGGCTCAGGACCTTCCGCTGCCGAGGCACGGAGGAAAATGAGCTCGTGGGGATCGCAGGCGGACCTCACTGACGAACTAAAGAAGGGGCTTTCCCTTTCACGCTTGTCAGTTGAGGGCGAGGATGAGCTGCTGGCTGACGATGATGTTGTTTCCCTTACATCATCTGATCCAGCAGCTAGTGCTCTATTGGGTCCTACCCAAGAAGAGCAGGAGATGTCAGAGGGTGAAGAAGCTGAGGCTGAGCCTTCTTTAATTTCTTGCCCTGCATACGATGAGCTACTGGAGGTTATGGATCACGCCACGGCGAGGCTTGACTTGCCGTGGAAGCGAACCAGAAAGATGGCGCCGCGGGGTCGCCTCAACGAGCGCTATCTTTCCGATTATAGCCTCCCAGCTCAGGTGAGCCTTCCATTCCTTCCCGATCTCCATACAGAGATCGAAAAGGTATGGAAGAGGCTGCATTCTTCACGCCTCCATCTTTTTCTGCATTCTAATTATGCTAATATTGAGGAGATGCGTGAATACGGCTATGAGAGGATGCCTCCTGTAGAAGAGATGCTAGCCAGCTATCTCTTTATGGGTAAAACATCCTCTCTCAAAACTCCCTCCCTGCCATCTATTCTCCTTCAGGTAACATCTCGATTAAATGGCAGGGCGTACGCAGCAGCAGGTCAGGCTGTGGGTGCATTCCACACAATGGCTGTGCTTCAAGCCTACCAGGCTGATCTGCTGAAAGATCTGGATAAAGGTCAGGGTCTTTCCCCTGATGAGGTTGCCGAGCTGCGCCGCACCACGGATCTTGCTCTGCGTGCCACCAAGCAGGCTGCCACTGCCATGGGCAGGTCCATGGGAGCCATGGTGGTTACGGAGAGACATCTGTGGGTGAATTTGGCTGACCTCGGGAAGAAAGAGAGAGGCTTTCTTCTCGACGCTCCAATCTCGCCTTCCGAGCTTTTCGGTGCCTCCGTTGAGACGGTCGTCGAGAAGTTCAGGGAGGCGAGGGCGCGCTCAGCGGCCTTCAAAACCTTCATTCCTCGAAGGTCCAGATCTGAGCCCGAACAACATGGGGGTCCTGGCCGTCTCGTTCTGAGGAATGAAGACAGGCTCAGGAGACTAGTGTGGCTACTCGCGCCCCTCCCCCTCCAGCGGGTGGTTCTAGGAGGAAGCGTGGGTCGAGAGGAGGTAGACAAGATCTGAGGGAAGTGATCCAGACGAGACAGCGCTCTCGCCTGGATCAGAGTAGGAAATAACTTCTACTCACTTTCCTCTGGGGATTTCCATCTCCCCCCTCTCAATTCCCCCCACAACTGTCCCTTCTCCACCTGACTAAGGCTAGGTGGCATCTTCCTGCGCACCTCCTACTGGACCATATGATGTTTTAGGTTAGCTTTTATACTTATAAAAGCGACCTTTACTGATGGTCTGGATCTGAACTATACCTTACCTCCAGAACTATGCACGGGAACCACGGATGGGTGAGTACGATCCTTTCTTATGTCTCTAGAAAACCTTTCATAGAGCTTTCTATTAAGGATAGCCAGGTGTCACCTTGGTGATCGCTCCCCTTTCTAGGGTTTCTAATGGCGGTCTCTTTGAGTTTAGCCAGATAAGTGCTGTTCCCCCTGCTTGGGATATAGGTAGACAGCCCATTGTTTATGGTCAGGTCATTCTTGGTATGCTCCCTTTTATAGGGCTTTTTAAGCAGTGGTCTCCCTGTGCCCCTGCCTTTTTGGTGTTATCTCCCCTGTTAGGGTTATAAGTAGATTTCCCACCATGATGGTCTGGGCAGTTTCTCAAGAAGGTCTACCGGGCTAACTGGAGTCATGCACGGGAACCACGGTGGGTGAGTACAACCCCACATCGATTGGGAAACTTTCAGGTCCCCACTACAGCACTACATCTAGGGCTATCGTTCTACCTCCAGGTAAGCTCTTCGGAAGTCTTTCCTTGCAGGAGGCTCCTGGACACCCTTGGATAGACACATGGACCTGAGGCCACCTGGCTGAGACCCTCTATCTGCGTCCCGCCCTGAGGGGCCTCCTGTTTCTGGGTTTCCACCTTTATCATACAGACCTATTCCCATGCCATTTTGGTGATCTAGCGAGTCACCCCTCCGAGGAGTGGGCTTGATCATGCTGTTTCACCATCTTACGAGTCAGAGTCGTTTCTGCGGATACTCTCTGGGTGCTCCGAGGAGCCTTTGGCTACATTCTTGGCCCTTGTTCTCGAGATTCTGCGGGCCTTGATAGAGCGGGCCCATGCTTTCCATCGAGATGGTGAGAATGGCTTGTGCCTCCTTAAGAGAATACCCGCAGCACAGCCCGAGGGCTGGGGACGCTACTGCTCTCTGTGCAGTCTTATAGAGGTGGCTCCCCGTCATATCAGATCTCTTCCAAGGCCTCCTTTACAGAGCGCGACGAAGCTCCCCTTTCTACGTAAAGGGTTTGCTGAGAGCTCGTCCCCCCTGGGGGGATCAGGTGTTCCTCCCATCTCTTGGGAGTAGAAGCCTGTCCGATACACTACTTTCTATTTTGGTTAATGTATCGGCTTTATGGCATTATTATTAGACAGTCAGCTATGGATACTGTCTGCTTGGCGCAGTATGCTCCCCTCCCTTCGAGGGTTTGCTTTGAGCTAAGGTTCGCCCTTAATGCCTTCCCCTTAGGCTAAAGGAACTGATCGCCGGGATCAGATCTAGAAAAAGATCTCTGTGATCAGACCTCTTCCAAGGCCTCCTTTACAGGGTGCGACGATGCTTCCCCTTCTACGTAAAGGGTTTGCTGAGAGCTTGTTCCCCTTAGGCCAAAGGAACTGATCGCCGGGATCAGATCTCGTCCAAGGCTCCTTTACAGGGCGCGGCGATGCTCCCCTGTCTACGGAAAGGGTCTCTGAGCTCGTCCCCCGCCCTGGGGGGATCAGTGGCTCCTCCTGTCTCGGCAGTAGAAGCCTGTCCCAATACACTGCCTCCCCTTTTTTGGATAAGTGTATCGGCTTTATGGCAGTTTTAATAGACAGGTAGCGGCAGCTACTGTCTGTTTGGCATAGTATGCTCCCCTCACTTTGAGGGTTTGCTTTGAGCATTGCCTTATTGGGCAACTGAGATTCGCCCTTACTGCCTTCCCCTTAGAGCCTTGTTATGCCGGCAATGCTCCCCTCACTCTGAGGGTCTTCTTATTTCACCGTTTCTCAACGGTACGTCTAAAAATCCATTCTTATGGTAAGGCCCACACAAACCTTTGGGCACTTTCTCAAATCCATGTATATGGTAAGTGCGCACACAAACCTTTGGGCACTTTTCTAAAATACACGCTGTGGTATGGAATGCACCGGAGTTCTGCATCCATTCTAAAATCCTTTATGGTAAGGGATTCACGCGCTATTGCCCATACCCTTTCTTGAGATGGTTAGAACCCCGATTAGGGTCCCACTCCAGAGCATCTGCCAGGCTAAAGGAACGGTATTACGCGCACTACTCAGCGCGCTCTTTATTCATGCTCAACCACCTTGAGCAGGGAGTTACCACTTGCGTTCTGTAATACGGCTCCTGAGGGAACCTTGCAGAACTGCGGTAGCTCCTGGGTGACACGCCAACCTAGGTATCCTAGGCACTTGGCCGTATCCCCTTAAAGGAATACCTCGGTTTCCAAACTTGAGGCTCTACCCCAGGTCCAGTGTTCTGATCCTTGAAGGTTGGGGTATGCAGCCCAGGCTCTGGCCGTAGGGGATATGTCACTGACAGCTGTCACTACATCTCAGGGGCAACTCCCTTAAAGCTTAGGGAGTTGGTACTTAGTGCTCATCTCTATGATGACAGGCACTCCTCTCAGCATGGCAGCGTGGGTATAACCATTCCCCAAAGCGACCCCTAGAGAACGCAGTTCGAGTTCCTCGAAAGGGAGCGTCTCAGGTTACGTATGTAACCTTGGTTCCCTGAGAAGGGAACGAGACACTGCGTCCTCTAGTCTCTTCGCCATGCTTCGGTTGTGAGCTTCAGACGAAGAAGCGACCGTCCTGTTCTACCAGCGTCCTTTTATATTGTGGTCGCACCGGTAGTGACATCATAGGCTGTCGCTGGCCAACTTTGTTGATGTTTTTGTATGTAGACTTCAGACACAGGTCACGGAGATGGCGTTCCCCATAGCGACCCCTAGAGGACGCAGTGTCTCGTTCCCTTCTCAGGGAACCAAGGTTACATATGTAACCTGAGACGTTTTTCGACATACCCTAACTGTCATGACATTAAAAAGTATATAAATTGTATTATTTTTATGAAAATAACTGATCGTTGTGCTAGATAAGACCCTTCTTTCTCAGCTGGTTTTACAACCACATTTGGGATCATTTGAAGCCGCAATTAAACTGCATTTTGGAAGTTCAAAACCAGGGCACCATATCAGTCCATTATATGCAGAAAAATGCTGAAATGTTTTCCTCAAAAAACATAATTTCTTTACGACTGAAGAAAGAAAGACATAAACATCTTGGATGACAATGGGGTGAGTACATTATATGTGAATCTTTGTTTTGGAAGTGGACTTCTCCTTTAACCTAAATACCAACAAATAAATAACGCTTGTAAATAATGTAAATTATAATCTGGTAACACTTTATTTTGATGGTCTCTTTTGAACATTCTGTTGACAATAAGTAACATTGCACCTACATGTCCAACTCTCATTGGACATGAGAGTATTAGTAGGCTGTTTGCTTAATATCTGCTAACTCTTTATTGTGATGGTCTCCCAACAGACATTCTACTGACTATAAGTAACTTTGCAAGTACGTCAACTTAATCTAACCCTAACCCTAGCAGTCTACTAATACTCTACTAACACTCTAGTAAGAGTTAGTAGATATGTTGGTGCAGTGTTACTTATAGTCAACAGAATGTGTTAAAGTGCCCCTATTATGCCATTTTAAAGGTTGCTAATATTGTTTCATGAGACTTCTAAAACAGGTTTACATGTATGCAAGGTCAAAAAACACTTCAGTTTTCTCTAAAAATAGATTTAATTTTACCCCATTTCTAAATGATTCCTAAACGACTCGTACGAAGCAGTTCAAAGAATCAGTCTCTCTGAACCCCTCCTTTCTGTGAGCCCTCACTGCTGTGATTGGTCAGATGATGCAGTCCTTTATGATTTGTCTACCGCGTACAGCGTGTCGGAAAACGAAACGCCCATTGCCATACCTGACTGACAGCCCTGGAAACTTGTCAATACATAGAAAAGATGGCATCCATTTTACCATAACAATTCCAGCCAGAGTCTGACGATGAAACGGCTGAAGTGGCTGATCGACAAGTTAGCTCGGACTACCGTGGAAAGTGCTCGCAATTTGCTTTTGTAACCGAACCAGGCACACCTCTATGTTGTAAACTTCAGCAATGTATAATGCATTATAGCGGCTTTCACACCAAACGCGGAAAGCGCTGCGCTGCCGCTGTGTTCAGTTCAGCCCTTCAGAGCGCAGCGGCAAAAGTTCATTTGAACAACTCATTTGAACTTTGTCCGTGGCGTGCGCGCTCTGCTGCATGTCCGCTTTGGTCGAGGCAGAAACAAGCCGTCCTCGCAGGGCGGAAGGCATTGAAATGAACGGGTTTCATAGCACAACGCTTTCCGCATTCGGTGTGAAAGCCGCTTCGTGCGCCATCCTTTATCATTACTTAAACTAATGAGACAGTCAGACAGTCAAGCTGCATTAAATCACTAATTGTCAGACTACAGTGAGCCCACAGCTGAACAACAGAACTACACAAGCGTGATTTAGCCGGTTAGCAAGACATGTGCAGGGTTGTTACACAACATAACATACACAACTACATATTTTGAACGATTGCCAGAAAATACAATCTTTGTAGATTCATCATCTTTTGGAAGTGAATCTAAAACAGTTTTACTCACAGCGTATGATACAGCGTCTTCCGTATAGTGTACGTGTACATTTCCATGTGACGTAAACCCCATGGAAATGTATGGGCGGGCAAGTTGTTCGCGGTGTAGAACGTGGGCGGACATTATGCAAATCTGTTACTTCGTGACGTGTGGCCGTAACAGAAAAAGATTCGAAATCCTGACGACTCGTTTAGGCAAATGTGAGTCGACTCTTTTTTTTGATAGACAATAACTTTATGTATCGTGCACTGTCGGCTTCACAACTTTGCAGATAGTTTATGTTCACATACAGCTACATAACACACTGCATGAAAGGACATATTTGAAAACGCATAATAGGGGCACTTTAAAGGGACCATCAAAATAAAGTGAAACCAATAATCTTTATTATATTAATTGAATTGTATAACTTGATTACTTACAAGTGATCTTAATGTTGTTGTAAAAGAGAATTCCATATAAATTTGTGGCCAAAAATGTTAAAGCAAATCATTTTCCAATTATGCACTATAACACTTAAAATTAGACTGAAAAAAGCAGTTAATTACATAATGCAAATGGACATGAAGGCAGACATGATATAATTACTCTAATTACCACACAAACTTGTTTCCTAAAGGTTTAAAATTTAAATGAATTATCATAGCTTTTACTGACTAGTTATAGTATTACCAAGGCAAAATCTTTGTTTATTTGAACTTTTCTCCATCGAATGGTGCACTTTTCTGATGTCACCATGTGTTAATTACCATTTGTTTGTTGTGGCACTCTAATTAACATGAATTAGCCTAATCCATTTAATTAAAACAGTCCTTTCCACTGATAAATCTGCATCTCTCACCCTCTTAAATATACTAGGCTCACACCACTAAAGTACAATGTGACAGTGTTGCGCACCATAATTTATGTCTAATTACAAGAGGTAATTAGTGGTTTCACACAGACAACGGTACTTCGGGGAAATTTGCAACTCAAAGAGAAATAGAAAACACTAACAATTAGCTCCACCGTAACACAAAAGGGCAAAGGACACATCTGGAGTGCATCGCAATCAACCAGTGCAATAAAAAATATCAGAGGGGCTCTATAGAGAATAACACTGGCTTTACCACTCCACAGGGGCATGCTGCAATGTTCGACTAACTATATGCACACAATTACTACATTTACTTACTACATTAACAGTAGAAGATTAAACTGTTTATTATGCAACACATAAGAAAATCATTGCAAGTTTATTAGCTTTTACTGATATGTACTATAATTATGTTTAGTGCTTTATAAAGGTTCAGCCAGTGTCCAAAATTAACAAATGTTAAAACAGTACAATAAAACAGCTAAAACAGCTATTGCAACTCAAAGAGAAATAGAAAACACTAACAATTATGGAAGTAATATGGATGTAATATTTTTGGCCTAATTCGCTGCACATTTGGAGTTTGCTGCATTAAAACTTAAACATTCTGAAAAATTCACATTTTTGATTTAAAAACAGCAACACCTGACAGTTAAAAGAAAATATAATTTACCAAATGGAAGTCTATTTAACTTTGTTTATTTTGTTGCACTGATAACAGAGGTTGTAGAAGAGAAATATTAACTTAGCTCAGATTTCATCTTTCATCTTCTGCTCAATGTGGCTGCAGCAGCATGAAACATAAAGGCCCTTTGATCATACAGTATTGGCTAATATAAAAGACTATAAAATATTTCAGACTCTGCTGAGGATACAGTATGCTGAGTTTTGATGCAGATGATCCTCATTAAAGCGCATTTTGCAGCTGCACTGAAATTATTCAGAAAGAAGATTTTGTAATTGCCTCTAATTCAGTTCATATTTAAAACATTAAACTCTGCAACTCTATTTACCATTTGACCATTGCAGGATCAAAAATTGAAGTTATTGCCATGATAGCATTGCACTATAATAACATATAAATGCTTTCAGATGCATTGCCCCCTCAGTGTCCCCAAAGAATATTTGGATGCTTAAAACACACTTAAAAATTCCTGAATTTCATAGAATTAGTTCAACCAAATGGCAGGCAACATTTCTTAATAATAGCATTTTTATGTCACAACATATAATTTTTCAGTCGTATAAGATGTTGGATGCACTAAAATGTGTGCCACATCCAAATTCAGTGATGTTGTGCCAGTTCAATGCTGTTTACACATATTCCTCATTAGTGTTGGCATTTGGTTAGCCTATTAGCTAATACATTTTCTACCGTCAGCAAGATTGGAAGACATTCAGAGACACTGACAGTCCCCTAACAAATAACATATGTAGATGCACTCGAGGCTTAATAATAAAAAGGAAATCAGTGTTATGATATAATGGTGCTGTACACATGTTCTGCTGTGCAATCCCCTGCTGAGAGAAACTAAGCAATAATGGTAGATAATAGCTTGTTTAGTTGCTTAATTAGATTTTTGGCTACTTGCTCATATATCTGTTACTTCAGAAGCAGTGCAAAGTATTTGCATTCAATTTACTGCTGCAGGGCGAAAACGAGAGTGGCAATACACGACTCAGGGTTCCTAAAGCAGGGGTGCTCAGCCCTGTTCCTGGAGATCAACCTTCCTGCAGAGTTCAGCTCCAACCCTGATCAAACACACCTGAACCAACTACTTAGGATCTGAAGTAGCACTTGATAATTACAGACAGGTGTGTTTGATCAGGGTTGAAACTAAACTCTGCAGGAAGGTAGATCTCTAGAAACAGGGTTGGGCACCCCTGATCTACATCCAGCCTTTTAAGAAACAATGTAACCTCTATATATGTATGCAGGCCTGGTAGTGGAGCCAAATTATATTATATTGTAGCATCTGGACCAATCAGACATACATTAATTGTTACATTTAACAAATAGTCTTTAAATCCAACAAGCCAGCTATATGCTGGAGCTCTGGAGACAACCCCCCAAAGCAACTAACACCCCAAAAGGGCTCAGTTGCCAGAACGACTATTTGATAAGAGGTTTTATTGCACAGAGGAATGCACATCTGCCCATGCTACATTTGCCCATAGGAAAGGCACAATGCCTACAGAAATAGACTCCTTTCCTATTCATTCACAGACAAACCTTTCTTTGACCTTCCTATCACACATAGGTCATTGTGTACAGTATTACTGCATTGTATTTTAATGTTGTCTGTTGTATTTGTATTCGTCTTTTTACTGTTTTATGCATGCGTTATGATAGATGACTAGTCGTATAACCCACCTATGCCATGCTTGGTCTCTTTGAATTCGTATTTTGATGATCTAAAAGATGTTGTAAATTAGATGTTGATACCTATGCAACATATTAGTGTTTTAAGAAACCTTAGTAGTTTTTGCATCAGCACCCAATCGAATTACATATGCAAAATACCATGCTCAAGGACAAAGAGTCGTAAACTTTCCCTCCAAAGGTGAAAGTTACCATTGGTTCGTGGACCTCCTGGAGGCGCAGCCTCCAGAGAGCTTAAAGGCATCAAACGATTGATCGCCTCCCCTCTCCTTCTCTCTTCACTCTCTTCACTCGTCTGCAACATCTTCCGATTGCTGCCCGTGTGGAGGAACCCACGAATATGTAATGATATTGATCATTAAGAATATGTTCTTAAAATTGACCAAAAACCTATTTAGCCAGTAAACATTCCTTTAAGGCAGGGGTGCTCAGCCCTGTTCCTGGAGATCTACCTTCCTGCAGAGTTCAGCTCCAACCCTGATCAAACATACCTGAATTAATTAGGATCTGAAAGAGCACATGATAATTACAGACAGGTGTGCTTGATCAGGGTTGGAACTAAACTCTGCAGGAAGGTAGTTCTCCAGGAACAGGGTTGTGCACCCCTGGTCTATGTTTATCTATGCTCCCATGGATCTTTCGCAATGTATATACCAGAGTTGGAATGTCTCATATAAATGATAACTAAGGCAATCAATATCTTGATTTTCTAATGCATAAAATAGTCATTAAGTAAATCATAAATGGATCTAAGCTTTTTTTCTGTGTAGCCTACAAGAATATGATATGTCGTTTCCCCATACACAAAAACATTTTAAATGTATTCTATCAACATTAGTAATCGTTATTACAGCATCAATGTTAATAATTAGCAACTTATTTTATATTGTAGCCTTACCCAGTAATGAGCTCCTTTTTTTTCCTGCAGAATTCAGCTCCAACCCTGATCAAAGACACCTGAACCAACTAATTAGGATCTGAAGGAGCACTTGATAATTACAAACAGGTGTGTTTGATCAGAGTTGGAACTAAACTCTGCAGGAAGGTAAATCTCCAGAAACAGGGTTGGGCACCCCTGATGTAGGCTATTTAAAATTACTTTGATCTCATATCATTGTGAAACTGTTGTGTAAATACATGTATATCATCTTAGAGCAGCAATAAACCAATGCCATGTCCGGTGCAGCTTTAATTCCAACTTTGCACTGCAAAGACAGCTTTTGCTGATGTTGTAAGCTTTTGTACAATGTTATTATTTCAATTTTATTGTGCCTTGAGCGAATCATCGATTTCAGATTTAATTAATCATTGTCAATTGTCCATTTTAGTATTTTATATAAAATTCAACAAAAATACATTTAATGACCCTTACAAAAAAGGCCCCTGAAAATCAATTCCAGAGGGCAAATATAGCCCTGTATGGGAAAAGTTTATTTCTGACCCTGGTCTACACTGATGTCAGAAAAGACAAAGAAAGCCAACGATTTGATCAAGCTTCAAGGTATTGTGCCTAAGTCACTTAAAAGGCTAAAAAAATAGTTTTTTTTTTTTTTTTAAATAATCACCTTGTGTATTTCATGCATGGTCATTTTTGTCCATTTTTGCAGTACGCTTTATAAATCAGACAAATTCCCATAAGCCACATTATTGGGTATATTGAAAAAGCCTGGCACATATTATTGTTTATTCTGCCATAAAATGGAAATTATTTGAAATGTGGCACTGTGTTCCCTTTCTCTCACACAAAGCAGAATATACGCATAGGTTTGAGAAACTTGATGTTTTTAAGAGACAGGCCTGGACAGACTTTACCATATATTTTATTATTATTATTATTATTATGACATAATGCAACAAATCCAGCGTTTTTTTATTTTCTTATAAAATAATTTGAACAGCCTTCTAAACTCAGTCCTAAAAAAGACTTACTGTAAAACTGCCCAGCTACTGAAATAGTATTAATAATACTGGACTACAAAAAGAGGAAAACCATGGAAAGCATTTCAAGGTCCATAGACTGGCCAGGCATCGAGAATCACTCCCCAGCCTGTGAGTCTTTCCTAAGTGTTTTGTGATGGCAGCATGCCCCAAGCAGCAATAAACAAATGCCATGTCAGGTGCAGCTTTAATACCACCTTTAATACCATTTTTATCATTATAGGGTAGATTTGTACATACACTGCCAACACACATTAATGTTTAAACAACATGTGAAAAGTGAAGTTTGCATCCGATGACCCTTTTAAATGTTTTTAAATGTTTAAATAGTACACTCCACACACAATGTACAGTAATACTGTTAAAGTCAGGGGAAACAAAATAAACTAAATAACCAGCCACACAAATAGTTAAAAAATACATTATATATACACTACCGTTCAAAAGTTTGAGGTCAGTACAGTACTTTTTTTTTTTTAAGAAATTAAAAAAAAAAAATATTCACCAAGGATGTATTAAGTTAATAATTAAAAGTTTATTAAAAGTTAATAATAAATAATTTACATTGTTATAAAATATTTATATTTTGAATAAACACTGTACTTTTTAAACGTGTTATTCATGAAAGAATCCTGAAAAAAAAAAAAATCACAGGTTCCAAAACATATTTGGCAGCACAACTGTTGATATTATCTAACACTGATCATTCTAATAATAAATCCGCATATTAGAATGATTTCTGAAGGATCATGTGACACTTAAGACTGGAGTAACAGCTGATAAAAATTCAGCTTTTCATCACAGGAATAAATTCTATTTTAAAGTATGTTAAAATAAAAAACATTATTTTATATTGTAAAAACATTTTGCAATATTACTGTTTTTTTTCTATATTTTTAATCAAATAAATGCAGCCTTGATGAGCATAAGAGACTACTTTAAAGACTATTACAAGTCTTACTGACCCCAACTTTTGAACGGTAGTGTATATATTGAGGTCTTACAAGGGCATCATTAAGAGTTAGCAGTATTTCAGTTTTTATTCTATCAAGTAACCATAAAGTTTATAACAGCATGGTGTTTCCACACAAGCAACTCATTATTACACTTCCTCATATTTAGGTAAACAATGTATGCAAATCATGCAAATGCAAATGGAAATTTATATTTTAGGGTAGTGTTAGAGTGCACAACTCTTTAGGAAATACTGCTTGCACAGTGCAAAAATAATAACAGTAATACTGTGTTTAGGGTCAAATTAAATTTCAGGAAATAAATCTAAAGCTGCTAGCTGCAGTTTTCCTTTCCCTCAGCCATAATTACACCATCAAGCAGTTGATTGGACAAGTATTTTCCCAGGAATTCTCACTCCCAGTGGAAAACTTCTCCCCCTTATCCTGCCAGGGTAACGGTTTACCTCCTCCTTATGGTGTAATTAGTGTCATCCTTGTGTGTTTGAGCACCTCATGCTCCATTCACCCTGACAGCGACTTACAGAGGCAAAAGCAACTGGATGTCATTCATTTTCTTTTAGAGCTGGCTGTATCTAGCCACATGAGTGGCTGTAGAAATGCAATGTGGGCGTGTCCACTGGCTTGACAAAGTTGAGAAAAGTTAAACTTTATACAAATAAGCACTAAATTGATCCAGTGTCTGTAAAGAGGAGTGAAATCAATGGAACTCATGAAATCGGTCTCCTGTGAGATACTGTATAGGCATTATATAATGTTTGTTATTGACATATTTATGAAAGTTACTACAGGGTTTTACCAGTATAGCTCTGTTCATAAAATGACTTGCCCCCACAGAGATGTAAAAAGCCTCAATAGTGTTTAATTCTGACATTTCTCCCTACAGGTAAACCATTTTATGCAGTTGTCAAGGACATATTGATCATTAAGTGACAATGATTCCGTGTAGGAATAATGCAAGATCATTACTGCCATAGCTTGAAACACAGTAATACAAAAATGGATACGAGCGGTTGTAAATGGGCATACATGGGAAAAGCCTTGTCAAAGTGATGAATACATAGAAGGACTTTTCACCACATTTTTTTCCTAGGGACTAAATGTTCAAAAAGTAAATTATACAAGGCCCAGATATTTTCCATGAGTAATTCTTCTCATTAATAGTGTATGTAAAAGTGATGACCTGCCAACGCTATGAGTGTAATGTACTTTTATTTAATGATGTTGAAAAAAGTAATTAAACAATTTAAGTCATGCTTGTCATGTTTTCCTTATATTTTTGTAATTTTAATTTGGTTGTTCTGTATCCAGTCTCTTTGACTTTAATCTAGACACTGTTGTGTCACTTTCCCCTTTATTAAAGTGCTCCTATTATGCCATTTTAAAGGTTCACTGTAAAAAAAAAAAAATTCTGTAGTTTTTACAAAATAATTTTGGCAGCTGTGGTTGCCGGAATAATTTTGTATGTAAAAATATGAAAAAACTGTAACACATTTATGACCAAAAACTGTACGTTTTACAGTATAGAACTGTAATTTAAGAAAACTTGAATGTAAACCAGTAAATTCAACAACGCACACTGCTATTGAAATCTGTTTTGTACCTTCACATACTGACATCCACCATAATAATGCAAGTGGTTAAAGAGAAAGCTACACGAAGAATCAAAACTCATCACAAGTAGCTTGACCACAAGCAGAAGCATATACTAGTACATAAAAGGTGCACAGAGTCATTCACGCAAAACACAAAACACCATCATGGTAACACACAACACTTAAATAATGTAATAAACATTCATTAAACAACAGAAGATGTAACATAAAGCCCACATGTACATAACTGTTAACACAAACTATTAAAAAAACATGATTATTTAAACAAAATACTTTCAAATGTGTAGTGTCATGCAGGGAATTCTGGGAATATCAGTTTACAGTTTTCGACTGTAAATTATACATTGATTTGTTTTTGTTTTTCTACTTCTAAAAACTGTACAATAACAGCATTTTACTGTAAAATTACATGAAATGTCTAGTTAGATATTTCACAGTTTTTCCCTGTATTTACTACGGGAACTTACTGTTAACCTATTAACAGTTTTTTTTCTGTAGCATTTTTACAGAATTTTACAGTTAAAATTACATTTATTTTTTACAGTGTTGCTAATATTGTTTTATGAGACTCCGAAAACAGATTTACATGTATGCAAGGTCAAAAAACACTTTAGTTTTCTCCAAAAATAGATTTCATTTGACCTTATTTCTAAATTATTTGTAAACGACTCGTGCGAGGCGGTCCGAAGAATCAGTCTCTCTAAACCCCTCCTTTCCGTGAGCCTTCACTGCTGTGATTGGTCAGATGGCGCAGTCTTTTATGATTGGTCTACCACGTACAGAGTGTGTCGAAAACAAAATGGCCATTGCCATAACTGAATGACAGCCCTGGATACTTGTCACTACATAGAAAAAATGTGATTGATTTTACCTTACCAATTCGAGCTGGAGTCTGATGATGAAACGGCTGAAGTGGCTGATCGACAAGTTAACACGGACTACGCTGGAAAGTGCTCGCAATTTGCTTATGTAAGCGAACCGGGCACACGTCTATGTTGTACACCTCAACAGTGTATAATGCGTTAAGGTGGCTTTCATACCTAATGCTGAAAGCGGCAAAAGTTCAACTCGTTTGAAGTTTGAAGGCGCGCACGCTTTGGTCAGCACAGAAGCAAGCAATTGAAATTAATGGGTTTCATAGCACAGCACTTTTCTGCATTCAGTCACAAATTTTAGACTACAGTGGGTCCACAGCTGAACAACAGAACTACACAAACATGAGTTAGCCAGTTAGCAAGACATGTGCAGGGTTGTTACACAACATAACATACACAACTACGTATTTTGAATGATCGCTAGAAAATAGAATCTTTGTAGATTCATCTTTTGGAAGTGAATATAAAACAATTTACTCTCACAGTGTAGGATACAGCATCTTCTTGACATGACCTAAACCACATGGAAATTTTACTGTTTGTGGGGGGCAAGTTGTTTGCGACGTATGGCCGTAACAGAAAAAGATTTGAATTCCAGACGACTCATTCAGGCGATTGTGAGGTGACTCTTTTTTTTCATCGACAATAACTTTATTTATCGTGCACTGTCGGCTTCACAACTTTGCAGATAGTTTATGTTCACATACAGCTACTGTCACAGTTGTCGTCGCGTGCGAGGGAATGAAGCAGGAGGAGAGCAGAGATCCAATAAGTGCAATATTTATTTAAATAATCCAAAAGGTACATAAAACAAAACGGAAAACAGCAGGGAACCAGCAACCACGACGAGGGGAACGGTGTAACAATACAATCACCGACAAGGACACGATAGAACAACCAAACTTAAATACACAGAACAACCAATCAAAACAGGACATGTGAACATGATTAGACAATGACGTAACTAACAAAGACAGGAACAGGAAGACCAAATATGTGTAATACTGAGAAAACACTCACAAACAGTCCAAATGGCACACAACGGTCTGACATTACCTTATAAGGCGTGACTTGCGCCGTAATACATACTCTGGGGTGGGAGGGTGGGTGCCCTGGATGTCTGTGCCAGGCAGACACAGGGTACATAGGGGCGTACCTCCAGGGCGGATCAGGGAGCCATAGCGGAGCACAGAGTTCATTTGGCCATGGCGGATCGGGGAGTTCGGGAAGCCGGCTCTGGAGGGCGCTCGGGCGGTGCCGGCGGAGGCAAAGGCTTTAGAGGGCGCGCTGGAGGAGGCGCCGACTCTGGAGGGCGCGCCAGAGGAGGCGCTGGAGCCCTCCAGGGCTGAGCGGGCAACCGCGTCAAGGACGGAGACCTGGGGAGAGCAGGGATAGAGGAGGTGGACAGAGATGGGGGAGAAGCAGAGAGTTCTAAAGTTAACACCACCTCCCTATGAGGCTCTACAGCCTGGGCTGACACCTCAGGAGGCATTGACGCGGCTTCTCTGGCGAGAGAGGTTTCTGGACCAGACTTGAGACCAGACGAGAGCGCTGCCTCTGGAGAGCGCGCTGGAGAGAGCTCCGCCTCTGGAGAGAGCTCCGCCTCTGGAGAGCGCGCCAGAGAGAGCTCCGCCTCTGGAGGGCGCGCCAGAGAGAGCTCCGCCTCTGGAGGGCGCGCCAGAGAGAGCTCCGCCTCTGGAGGGCGCGCCAGAGAGAGCTCCGCCTCTGGAGGGCGCGCCAGAGAGAGCTCCGCCTCTGGAGGGCGCGCCGGAGGCAGCTTGGGCTCTGGTGTGCGCGCTGGTGGCAGCTCGGGCTCTGGTGTGCGCGCTGGAACTCGACTTGGCTCAGGAGACGCAGCTGCAGCTTGACTTGATACTGGAAACGCAGCTGCAACCAAACTTGACTCCGTAGACTCAGCTGCTGCTTGACTTGACTCAGGAAACGCAGCAGCAATTTGACTTGATTCAGGAAACGCAGCTGCAACTTGACTGGACTCTGAAACTTGACGCAGGAAACACTGCTGCAACTTGACTGGACTCGGAAATTTGACTTGACTTGATTCAGGAGACACAACCGCAACTAGACTTGGCTCAGGAGACGCGGCTGAAACTTGACTTGACTCTGGAACATCAACTGTCATGTGACTTGATTCAGGAACCACAGCTGTAACTGTACTTAATTCAGGAACGACTGCCTTGACTTTGCTTGATTCAGGAACTACAGCTTTGGCTCGACTTGACTCAGAAGCTTGACTGGACGTGGAGGCCGGGCTGGACTTGGGAGCAACAACAGGAAGAGCAGCTCCAACTTGATTTAACACCGGAAAAACAGCTTGACTTGCCATGGGAAGAGCTGCGCTGACTTGACTTGACTCAGGAGACGCGTCCGCAACTTGACAGGACTCAGAGGACACAGCCGCAGCTTGACTTGACTCAGGAAACGCAGCTGCAAGTTGACTTGACTCCGTAGATGCAGCTGTAACTTGACGTGACTCAGGAACCGCAGCTGCAGCTAGACTTGACTCAGGAAACGCAGCAGACATTGGACTTGACTTAGGAAACACAGCTGCAACTTGACTGGACTCCGAAACTTGACTTGACTCAGGAGACGCAGCGGCAACTTTACTTAACTCCGTATACGCGGCTGCAACTTTACGGCGCCTTTTGCGAGTTGCGGGCGCGGCGGCATCCGAGAGCTGGCCGCGGGCAGCGGCGTCCAAGAGCTGGCCGCGAGCTCTGGAGTGCACACAGGAGCTGCGACTCGAACATTAGCTGCCCGCACTGACACTAATGGTGGGTCCAGCACGCTGGCCATCAAGGTCGTCCATGACCGCAGAGGGCTGGCTGCGGGCTCCGGACAGAGGATGAGGGAGGAGCTATGGAGAATGGGGTTGAGCGAGGGAGGACCGGAGGGAGCGAGCTCGTTGGAACTGTATGTGGAGGAAGCTGGCAGGTGGTGAGCTGGAGCGGCCACATGTTTATTAATGGGGGGAAGATCGGAATCTTCCACATCGACACAGAAATTGGAATTACAAAGAGCAAGGACATGGTTAATAAACTCTGCAACTGGTTTGCAGCGTTCCTCATAAACGATCGAACAGACCAGAGATTCATCCTTTAGCCCCATTAAGAAACATGTGTTAATCATAGCATCGCTCCAACTCACCAGGTGGTAAAGGCCCAAAAATTCTTCCACATACAGCTCCAACGGCCTCTCCGCCTGTCGGATGCTCAAAATAAGCTTCTCAGCCCGGAACATATTCCTCTATCTTTTGTTGCGGTCGGTGATTCTGTCACAGTTGTCGTCGCGTGCGAGGGAATGAAGCAGGAGGAGAGCGGAGATCCAATAAGTGCAATATTTATTTAAATAATCCAAAAGGTACATAAAACAAAACGGAAAACAGCAGGGAACTAGCAACCACGACAAAAGGAACGGCGTAACAATACAATCACCGACAAGGACACGATGGAACAACCAAACTTAAATACACAGAACAACCAATCAAAACAGGACAGGTGAACATGATTAGACAATGATGTAACTAACAAGGACAGGAACAGGAAGACCAAATATGGGTAATACTGGGAAAACACTCACAAACAGTCCAAATGGCACACAATGGTCTGACAGCTACATGACACACCGCATGAAAGATCATATTTGAAAAGGTATAATAGAAGCACACTAACAAATAACTACCTATGTTCAGATTCTGTTCCCATTCAAGAAAAGTTTGAAACAAATGCATATGTGTGCAATTTTTTAATAATTATTTTTACTTTTTGCATATCTGTTAATTATTTTTTTTTCTTTTCTATTACTCTCAATTTACTTGTTTTTCCCAAACAGAATCATGCATCCATATGCAATTAATGACTTACTTACTTTTTAATGAACTATTTTACATATATTTCCAAACAGGCATACATCAATGAACCTGCATCACATTCATATCCACACGTGTTTCAGTAACCATCAAAAATTAATCACAAGTTAGTCAGGGTGGTAAATAGACATTTGTGAATATAAATAATGTTTGCCTAGGCAGATAACCATAGCAACAGTAGGCCACTGTCAGAGTTTTCATTAGAATCACTATTGGACAGAACATTTTCTAAACATACTGTCATTATGCATTGCTTTACTAAAGATTTATATCTCACAAATATATAAGAGTAAACTTCATTTAATTGTGCTATAGATAGCAAAAACTATCTGAGTTTTGAAGACGAGCCTCACTTGAATCCACCCTAAAATTTTCCAGTATTCATAAAGTTACAGTAGGCAATAATCCAAAATTATTATTTGTACCATAAACTGAAGCTAGAAAATTGCACTTCTTCTTCAAATGAACAACAAAATGCCAAAATGTTTAAGTATTAGGAAAATATGTTGAAATACACTTTTACGACATGGTTACAATACATGACAATTTTGAGTGAATTTTAAATGTTTATTAAAATTCTAAAACCAAGTTACTGAGAGATTGGTGCATGCATTTAAAGTAGATCCATACATTTCATTTAGTTTGAAAATTCTTCAGGTGCATTTCATTTGCTTTATCTTTTCATAAATCATTTTATAATCATTTTATTTGTCAATCAACTCCAGAGGGCCAGAAGGTCCTCTACAAAACAATCCCAGAAATGTACAGATAAACAAAGCTGAGCAGCATGAGAGTTGTCTTTGGATTACAGCCTATGCCAAAAGCATTTCAAAATGTCTTGGACTAAAACATCAACTCGTTTTGCAGTTCATTACCAGCTTTTTAATAGCAGCTAAAATATGTGGTCTTTTCTGGAACATTATTTAAATATTACCTTTTAGAGATCATGTGTGAACAGAGCCCTTTGAAAAATGCCAGTAAAACCATTTCTGGCACACCTAGATTCACTCTTTTAAAATGAGATAATTGGTAATACATTATATGGCTATTACTGATGGTGGCACAAGCAAACATTTGGCAATCTTTCTCATAATTCTCATCATACATAGTCAGGAAATGTACAAAACATTTCTAGGTTGAATTTCCAGCAAAATATCCATATTGTGATATAAAATGACTCAGTTTGGTCACATAGTCCATCCTAAAGTGACTGCTGTTGACTTTTTTTTCTAAATCTGTCAAAAACATTCCTACATTCTGTTTTAATATTGTTATTATTATAATTAATGTAATTAATCTCATATAAACTTTGAAAAATGATCCCCCAAAAGACCATTTTAAAGTCATTACCTTGTTAGAGAAGAAAAAACATTAAATGAAGTTCCAAACGTAGGTTCGGGAGGAGCCTAATCATTCAGTCCTGTCAATCATCATTACAAGCCTATATAAGCAGCTCTCATTGCACCGTCCCAGCCTCCGTTCTTCCGGCATCCCTCCACCTCCCCTTCTCCTCCTCTGTTTCTGTTATTCTCCCTCTAGGTAATATCGCATTGGGGGGGGGTTCGAACTCTGCGCTCAAGCCGAGCCTTGGGTTCAAGCCTCCATTAAGGACAGCAAGCCAAGTTTGTTTACCATTGCCCATTAGGACTGGATGGGCAGGCGAACTCGTGAAATGGACATTACAAAAAGTAGCTTTAGAACGAAGTGTTGTGATTCGACATGGCATAAATGTTCATAATAACTGGGTATTAATTTTGTTTAATTAATGAATTAATCATGAATTAATAATTTTAAATGATTTAAAAAAAACGAAACAGTACTTTAATTGCCAATAGGTGGCAGCAAGTCAATGTCTGAGTACTGAGTACTGTGTATGTCATTCAGTTATTCTTTCAACAGTTTATCTGGCTGATTCATTCAGATACTCCACTTTGTGTTGCTCCAAAAGGCACAACTGTTGTGGGTTTGTTTAGAACTATTTTAGTTTGTAAAAAATGAGCAAAACAGAAAATATTGTGTCTTTGGGCAGCCGTGGCCTAATGGTTAGGGAGTTGGTCTTGTAATCAAAAGGTTGTGGGTTCAAGTCCCAGGTCCAGCAGGGATTGAGGGTGGAAGGAGTGAATAACCAGCACTTTCTCCACCCTCAATACCACAACTGAGGTGAGTCCCTTGAGCAAGGCACCGAACCCCCAACTGCTCCCACTGCAGTGATAGCAATATGGCTGCCCACTGCTCTGGGTGTGTGTGTGGTTGTTCACTACTCACTACTCTGTGTGTCCACTTGGATGGGTTAAATGCAGAGCACAAATTCCCAAATTCACAAACTGATTTTTGTGAACAGATTCACAAATTGGCCTCACGTCCTTTCCTTTCCTTTCCTTTCCTTTCCTTCGTTCCTTTCCTAAAATAATAGATTAATTGACATAACTATAATGTTGGGTAACATTTTATTTTACAGTTTCTTAACTAGTTGCTTATTAGCATGCATATTACTAGAATATAAGACATTTATTAGTACTAATTAAGCACATATTAATGCCTTATTCTACATGACCTTATTCTACATCCCTAATCCTACCCAATACCTAAACTTAACAACGACCCTACTAACTATTAATAAGCAGCAAATTAGGAATTTATTAAGGGAAAAGTCGTAGTTAATAGTGTATAAGTGTTCCCTTATTCTAAAGTGTTACCCAGAAATCAGTAATCAGATTACATTTTTAAGTAACTAGTAAAGAAATGCATTACTTTTAAATTTTACAAGAACATATCTGAGTTACGTTTTCAAACAAGTAACGCAAATTACTTTGTTTTCCCATTTATTCACTGACATCCCTCCTGTAACAATCTCTAACTGGAGTGTCCGTGAGCTTCACTAGAGGGCACTCTATTCCAGACTCTTATTATTTACCCCGGACTCCATTTAACATAATCCTTTGCATGGACTCATCAACACTCATTGTCTCCGCCTGTCGCTCATTTACTCTGTCCGCTCACCCTATATAAGCCTGGTTTAGTCTGTCATTCTTTGCGAAATCTTGTTAGTTGTTACACTCCATTTCTGAGCACTTTCCCTGTATTAATGTCTCTTGGTTGTCTTGATCTCTTGCCTGTTTCTTGGATTTACCCTTTGTCTGAGTTTGCTGCCTTGTTGATTGTTTTTGGATTGCCTGCCTATGTTTTGACCTCTTGCCAGTATTTTGGATCACGTCTCTGGTTTCTCCCAATAAAACTGCATTTGGATCTCCAACCTGTTAAGTCTTGGAGCAGTTCGTAACACCTTCTGTGAGTGAGGTGCAGAAGCACCTTTGTCAGCAGGACTTCTAAATTTCACTTTTGGTATGAAAGGGCCTTTACAGTTGCCAGAAATATAACCTTTGGGTTTTTTTTAATTAAAAAAAAAAAAGCAAGCCCAGTTCAGGTGACAAAAACGAAATGCATTACTTTCCATAGAAATAAAGTGAAGCAATATTGTAATGCATTACTTTTAAAAGTAACTTTGTAACACTGAGGTTATGTATACACCTTTGTTCCCTGAAATTAGGAATGCCTTCAGTGCGTGCTTGTGTTTAAACACGTGAAAATATCAATTCGAATAGTCAATGTGAGGTCATGTGACATAGTGTGGGAAATCAGCAAGATTATAAAACGGAACCTATACGTCACGAGAGATTTTAATTATCTAAAGGAGGATGGGCAGGTATGAAGTATGGCATTGCACCACAACTTCAGTTGTGTCCACCAAAGCAAATAAATAGTTGATTTATGCCATTATGAACACAAATTCTAAGGACACTGACATAGCTTGTGCAATCTCTCCTGCTCTGGCAAGTCAGTTAGCGTTGAGGAAAAAGCCTGAAGAGCGACAGGTTGGCACCTTTAGTGTCCTGATACCCTCAAAAGAGTTTTGGGTGGACGTCACACTCTGGCAGCAGTATGGATTTAACAAAACAGCCCCTTTCTGATATTTTCCTCATCAAATATTAACCACAGATGCCACTGTGCAGTGGTCATACCAGCTTATGTGATGGCCGACAGATGCAAGTCATCTGCTTGGTGGCACATGTTTTCTATTTTACTATATATATAAACAACTCGGGATCTGTCTGCACGCAGCTGAAGAGAGAGAGAAATAGGAACGCCCTCTGTTCTCATCTGTGAGCATACACATGCCGCTTTAGCAAACATTGGCCCAAGCCGTGAAGTGGCAACCTGACTCCCATCATTTAAAATGCTCACAAAGAGAACAGTCAGCCTTTTTTGTGGGCTGACTGAGCATGGTCCATTCCCAAAAACATAACATGTAGATCATGAGTGTCATCCCGCCAATAAAGCAGAAGCATGGTGATGCATTTCTCCTAACTTAACAATTCTGCTGGCCACAGAGTGAGACAAATGATATGACAAACAATATCACAAATAATTTTCTCAAAAACAAACAGACAAGTTTATTCAAAATGGATTTTGAAAACATATGGTAACACTTTATTTTAAAATTCCACTTTAGACATTTTACTAACAGTAAAGTAACTTTGCAACTGCATGTCAACTAGTCATTAGAATATTAGTAGACTGTCTGCAAAATATCTTCTAACACTCCTCTAAACTTTGCAAAAATATGTCAACTTATTCTACTAACCCTAAACCTAACCTAATAGTCTGCTCTGAGAGTTAATAGACATGTAGTTGCAAATTAATAAGAATTAGTTTGACATGTAGTTGCAAAGTTAATTATAGAAGAATGAAGAAAGTGTAACCAAACATATTTCTTACTTTGATGAGCGCACCAGAACACTTATTTTTATTAGAAGTAGATTTGGGGCTCTCATATGAGTCATAGTTAAAATTAGGTCACTTACAGTAGCACTACTCCACTGGTTATCACAAAAGCCTTCAATACAATCTCAATTTTTTTGACCTTGTCAGGAGAACTAGCTCTTGTTGGATATGTGGAAGCTTTAGACTCAGAATTTGTGAATTTGAATGAAACAAGTAGACAAATTAGTATTGAATAAATCATTTCTTGATAGTCTTGATAATACATAGCTGGCTGAGAGAATGGATCAGATTAGCTCATCTGCTAAAGAAAAAGTCAAGATGGAGATAAATTGTACTCATTTTCCTTTACCTGTTCAGCCTGTAACTGTTATTCTCAACCCTGGTGTCACAAATGTACAAATTGGCTCTTGATGGAACCAATGAAATTACTCAATGATTTATTAAGAACTCCTTTGTGAGATCTTAATTTGAGCACTGAGCCGTTTGTGCGACGGCTCATTTTACAGACTTCCAATCTTTTTAACATTCAACTACAAAAGAGCGCAGCAGTAGGGGAACAGAGGGTAAAACCCCATTCATTTTCTCAGTAGAAAAACTGATTTTTAGTGCTAATGCATATACCCTTTATGACCTGGCCTAACATTAGCACAGAATAGAATAATTCAGCCAAAAATGAAAATTCTGTCATCATTTACTCACCTTCACATTGTTTCAGTTTCATATGATTCCTTTTATTCTGCGAAGCACAAAAGAATATATTTGAAGCACATCTGTTTTTGTTCATAAAGTAATAGTTAACTGAATTCAAATAAAATCAAATATGTGACCCTGGAACACAAAACCAGTCATAAGGGTCAAAACTGAGATTCATACATCTGAAATCTGAATAAATAAGCTTTCCATTAATGGATGGTTTGTTAGGATACGACAATATGAAATTGTGCAAAAAAATCAAAATATTGAGAAAATCAACTTTAAAGTTGTCCAAACAAAGCTCTTAGCAATAAATATTACTAATCAAAAACTGAGTTTTGATATATTACGGTAGGGAATTTGGAACATGATCTTTACTTAATATCCTGATGATTTTTGTCATAAAAGAAAAATTGATAATTTTGACCCATGCTACTTAAGACTGGTTTTGTGGTCCAGGATCACATATGTTCTTTTGTGTTCAACAGAAGAAAGTAAGTCATATAGGTTCGTAATGACAGAATTTTCATTTTTGGGTGAACTAATTCTTTGGCACACTGCTATATTCTTCTGTAAACCTCAAAAACCAAAATTTACCAGTTAAAGTCTACACTAAAGACAGATCCACCAGTCTGCAAACCTTTGAAGCCAAAAAACTGCCTTTACTCTTCCCAGGCAGCGTAGGTTTTTAACTCTGATCTTTGTTACCACATAAGCCAACACATTAACACCATGCCAGCAATGGAGTGCTACTGGTAAGCTTCCATCTCTTTTCAATCTTGAGCTCTCACTAGTGCAATAATCATAAGCCACACCGGCTTCTAACACTCCAAATCCGCCTGCCTAGCTGGCATGAACTGAAGTGCTGCTTGGTGGGATGCTAATTGCCATTTCCTCATCTCAAGCTTCTTGATTGCACTCCGGCTGTTAAGGATGACGACCTCCTGTACAGGAATGGCATCGACACATCCAGCTGGAGCGCAAAGCTCTCCGCCCCGTACAAATGCTGCTGATGTGAAAATAAAGTTCTGTCGGTGGTGTGCTGAGAAGAAGCCACATATGTTTTGAATCATTTGGCATAAGGCAGTTCTCAGATAAAACAAAAATTACCCATATTAATGAATCAAAAAGACCTGCAATGAACAATACCAAGATGAGGCAGAACAATTAAAGTATCTAAAGTAATTTCAGGATGTTTCCTATCATTATAAATTATCAGAATGTATCTATGACAAAGAGTTATGAAATTATGTCGTCTTATAAAAAAAACAGTGTTCCCGTGGCTCAATTTGCCCCAGGTTAGGGGTAAGTTGAACCATCTGGGTGAAAACTGATCATCTGACTGAATCTGATTCAAACCCGTGTGAAATTTTAAAGATAATTTACATTTTTTAAAAACTAACTTAATCTTAACTTAATCTAACTTAATCAAATGTAATTTTTAAAAAAATAAAATAAAATAACTGATTGTTTCACTAGGTAAGACCCTTCTTCCTCGGCTGGGATCATTTACAGCCGCATTTGGGATCGTTTGAAGCTGCATTTTGGAAGTTCGAATTCAGGGTACCATATCAGTCCATTATATGGAGAAAAATGCTAAAATGTTTTCCTCAAAAAACAATTTCTTTACGACTGAAGAAAGAAAGATATGAACATCTTGGATGACAAGGGGGTGTACATTATCTGTAAATTGTTGTTCTGGAAGTGGACTTCTCCTTTCACTTCAGTGCCTTATGGTGGGGTAAGTTAAAGTGTTGGCTGAACTTACCCCACAGCATTTGACTCACTTTGCCCCATGCTGTAGCTGGCATTTTGGGGGGCAAAAAAAAAAAATAGCTAGCTCACCAATTCAGGTTAATATTAAGCTAAATGATTTGCATGGTTTCATATGTTTCCTAATCACCTATATGTATCATAAATATTTTTAGACCTGAATAAATTTGCTTTCATGTAACAGCCATTATTGTTATGCTAAAATTTTGCTTTGAAAAGCCAAAAACAGTTTTTAAAGTAAATGGGTGCCTTCCACTCCTCCCATGTGTTTCTCCTTTTCACAGTCTGGCAGAAATGATGTGTGATTCTAAAATACATGCTCACATGACAGTAAAAGTGCACAGGTGCCAAGATACAGGGGGTGGGTCAATTCACCCACTGGCTCAACTTACCCCACTCTTCTCTACAGGTGATGTGACAGTTTCAGTAGAACAACAGTGAACTGCGAATTTATGAATTTATCTGTGAAAAATGAATTTACCTGTCCTTTTAGCTGTTATACTGTGTTCGTAGCACACTTGCTGTAGCCTGTATCAATTTATATTAAAACGTGAATGAAACTATGAGCATGTGTGTCAGATCCACATCACATTCATCAGCGGCAGCTCTTAAAGTAACAGCAGCCAAATAAGCTAATAAACCAGCTGCTGTGATGTGTATTAATCAAAGAACAAAAGAAAAAAAGAGGAAATGCTTTGACAGAGATCACATTGCCTACAAATCCATTAAACTGACAACTGATCCACCTGGATAAAAAGTAGATTTTTGTGAAAATCCATTTAAAATATCTTAAGCAAAATGAATGGATAAAATTGCACTCTGTAGCAGATTATGGTGCTGAAAGATTAAAATGATGCTCTGACACGTCCTCAGTAATCTAATGAAAGTTAAGAGTCATTTCAGCAACAGCCCAGTGTTAATCCAATATACATGCAAAGCTGTTGTGAAATGTCGACTTTGTTAGCTTTGGAGCTCTGGGCTATCAAAATATACAGGCACACAAAATCCACTTAGAAGCAGTGCAAAACTATACCTTTTTTAGTCTTAAAATGTGTTGCTTACAAAGTCAAGAAATCAAAACTGACTCCATTTATCAATAGCATAAACCTAACTAAGGGAGTGCAGGCTATCAGGGCCAAATCGGACTTTATCAGCAACTTATTAACAATCATAATTCAATCAATTTCACTTGATAAAATCATGTTTTACCACAGGGTGTTGTGAACACTGTTTTTGTTTTAAATGATTCAGTGATATACTGATTCGTCAGAAAAAAAAAATCTTAAGAGCTCATGAGCTGGTGATTTTCAAGATGGAGGTAAAACCACCCACAGAACAATATACTTGAAGTGTCAAATTTTCATGAAATAAAGGTACTGCCACAGCAATTTTAGGCTGATTTCAGCTCACATTCAAAGGGGTGTGCTCCTCCTCTGCTGGGTTGTCAATTTTTCACAGCCTCCACTTGGGAACCGGTGGCAGAAGTAGGTCAACAGCGCCTCAACCTAACTACCCAACACAGCCTGCACAGAAAGCTCTCGAATGAACTGTAACAATAGCTTGTTCTCAAACGCAGCCTTACGAATTATAATAGAAATGACTGATCTCTAGTCAATCTAATCACTATGCTAGAATTCAGATAAATTCAGGAATCTAGAGAAATGATTCTCTTATATTTAACTAATTTAACAAGTCTGTAAACTGTTATAACATTTTTAGGAATCTTGCCCTGTAGACACAGATCAAATCTGTCAGTTAATGGAGTTTTATCCACTGGAAATATATAAATAACTCCAAAATCATAACTTCAATAAATTTTGGATCAAACTTAATCTATCTGAGAGGCAACCCCACTGAGTTATCCAATTTCACAATCTGTAGCCACTTGGAATTGAAACTGAGATGATATTCTTGGTGAAGTGTGTCATTTCTGCACCACTAGGATCACAAAATGGAATTGCAAAAAAATAATTGTTTTGTGTCAGCCTGGTTGGGATGCTCAGACAAATAGAGCAATGTTTTCATAGCACCTCAGAGGGGAATGTTTAAACAGGGATAGGAGAAAGTATTTTAAAACAGAAAAAAAAATCACATACCATTAAATAAATAGTTTCATTAGTTTGCTGAGGAAGACTTAAAGCACAGTATGTAATTTTCACCACTAGAGGGTGCATATTCAAAAGAAACAGAGAAACAAAAGCGTAGTTTAATGATGTCATAATTTGAGTTTGGAATCATGGGAGTTGTTGTCTGCAACAGCCGATGCAATCCGGACTCGGGCAGACATCACGTTCATGGATGAGCTAATGTATTAAAGATTTATTAACATCACTGTAGTATGAAGCAGAGTAGGGCTAAAAGCCGTGGAAGTGAAATGAGGCCGCTGGAGCGATTTCTAATTAGAGACAAGGTCGAAAGCAGTGAAACTTTTATTAGTCGACACAGTTGACAGCTTCCACTCCTTACGGTCATGCTTATGTGGGGTAAAGCAACATTGTTTTATCTATACTAGATACGTTTGAGTGTGTTGAAAGTTTTTTTTTTTTATCCTAAAGCTTAGTAAAATATAGTAAACATGGTATTCTTTAGAATTCGTAAAATAAATAAATATTCGGAAATATTAGAATTTCTTTTTCCCCACTGACTAAACACCTTCTGGCTCTACCTGCTACAGTAGCCACGCCCCAAACTCTCGCTATTGGCTGCGCGAAGGTACGCAAATGCATAGACTGATAGGCAGGTAGGTCATCCTATCGTTGTCTAATCATTGTACAGACCACTGTAATTATTGTATTATTGTTCTTAGGCTGTGAAGAGACTTCCAACCAGGTGTGTGTATCCCAAAAGCATTGTTAGCTATGGTCGCAAGTTCCACTGAACCCTTTCGGTAATGATGGAACTTGCGACCATATTTGCTTTTGGGAAATGAAATGCACACCAGTAAAGCAAAAAATGTTTATGAAAAAAAAGCTTTAACGAGTGCAGATATTTATACAGGTGGAACAAAGGATTTCATTACTAGACAAAGACTATTTGATTTGCAGCATTCTTTAGTATCTTCACTGGCTGCTTTCAGTTTATTCATGTCTAGAACAGCAAAGACAGTCTCTTTCGGGGGAAGTGCAGTTAGACTAACAAACGTAGTCTATGTGCCTTTGTCTTTAGCACACTTGTTTTGCTTGCTTTTTGAAAATGTCTTCGCCCTCTTCCTTTTAAAAAACTTCAAAAGGTGGTTAATAAAATGCTTATCCTATAAAGATTTATTCTAAGACAGAAAGGTGAGTTGAATCACTTATAAGGCCTTTCTAAATAAATTTCAGTACGTTTAATTTTTGGCTTCTACATGAAAAGAAGAAGAAGAAAAACATTTCCATCATAATTATGTCTAAATGACAGAGGAGCTCAGAGAAATGACAGATGATAATGTAGAAATTAACTTTTATGGCTGGCATTTAAAGGCAAAAAGCTACACCTAAAATTGCTTTCAGATTCTTTTTAAGTCTGTTCATTGATAGCTCTGAAAAAAAAAATATAAAAAATAAAAAAAATAATATATTTTTTTTCCCTTTTCTCACAAGAATTACGTAAATCAATAGCTGCTTTTGTATCAGAAGGATACTTTTTTTTTTCACCAACATATCAGTAGATCTTAACAGCAGCATTGTAGGAATACAATAGCCAATAAAAATCTTCAATCTTCAAAATTTTGAGCAAAAATATATAGTCTAAACCTTTTGAGAGAGAGACCAGCTATGAACAACCATGAATCATGAATCATGAGTCTCAAATCATTAAAAAAAAATCTTAAAACTTAAAAAGTGACGGGAAAAAAATCTCAACTTTCATTTTTAACTGTCATTTTAACACAGCGTGGGAAATTAATCAGGGCTTATGGCAAAAATGCCACCAAAATGAATAAAAATTTCCCATACATTTTTAAGGCAAACGTTTAACACAATTAAACTATGCATTACAGCTGTCACAATTAAAATGAAATGTGACAATGAATAAAAAGTGTCAATTTGCGGAACTACAGATTCCTGCTCAAACTGCTCATACTGCATCAGACTGATTTTTGCACTTATTTATGCAGCGCTGAGCCTTATAGCCAATCCGAAGCGTTTAAAGAAGCGCTGTTGATGAGTGCAGATACAATGTAAATAAAAGATTAATTTCATAGCTTCAGTGATTATTATGACAGTTTTTGCATAACTTATTCTAGACTTCATGGACCAGATGAAGCAAGAATGTAATGTTTTGTACAATAATGATAAAATTGCAGCCCTATAAGCTCCTGGTTTTTTTTTTTTGTTTTTTTTCTTATTTTTACATGTATAATTTAGATACAATTTTAATCAGTCTGACAACAGTCTAAAAATTTAAGATATTGATTAATGTAAGTATTTGATATAAAGACAACATATTGTTTTTATAATAATAAGGTGATTTTAAAAATTGCCTTTAGTGTAAAAAAGAAAAAAAAAACTTCATATTAGGTGGCCTTAATTACTATGTAATTACATTTAAATTAATTATTTGATACAATGCACTTATTGTATACATACATGTTTTACATTGTACTTATATTCTAAAAAAATACAGTAATTAAATTTATAATTACACTGTTGACCCATCCCTTACTCCTTAATCCACCCTTAAACCTATCCATAGCACTAAACCTATCTCTAACCTTACCCATATCCCACCTCAATAGCATATACAATATAACCACAATAAGTACTTATTTTTGATGTAGGTAATAAGTAGTTAAGGCCACCTAATATAAAGTGGGAGCAATCCAAATATTAATTTCTGTCCCTGTTTCAACTCTGTAATGTTTTCGTTTTTTGGTGAAAAAATTGAGATGTTAGAAAGAATGTTTTCTGTTTTGGATAAAACTGAATGCATTTTAGTGCCTCTCACTAGACATTTTACTTTGAAGTGTTATGAAACATGCAAAAAGCAAGGTAATATCATAATTTTTGCATAAATGTGGCCATAGGCATGTTTTTACAATAAATCTGGGTTGGGACTAATACCAGTGTGAAACAGATTCATACTGCACGGTGCTTTTGTGTGTGTTCTTTTTATTTTTCTGCAGCTCTAGAGTAATTAGTCACATGGTATTTATGGGTCAGGAGACAGCTCTGCATGTCACATATGCAAAAAACTATGATTATATACTGTCTAGCATAATAAGACGTTCTGCATTCATTTATTGCAGTTTTTCAGAATGTATTTAGCATCTGTAATATATAAATCTGTTGTGATCCACAGTTGAACTAAAATACATTAACATGGGATTTAATTTTTTAATTCCAACCAGGAATGGGTAAAATATTCACCCTCATTCATTTATCACATTAAGTATGGGATAAATAATCTGTGCGCATTTCAAATTCATAATGTACTGTTTAATTTCACAATAAATTTCCCTAATTTTGGCCTGCTTTGAGCATCCAGTCTATTTTTTACATTTCTTGAAAGATAAGACCTGATGAAGGTTAAAGAAAGACTAGCAAAGCTTTTGACCTTCCCTGGACTATCATGAAGTCCCCTGCAACAAACTACTAAGATCAGACATCAGGGTCAATTGTCAGGTCAAGAAGCAAGCTATAATTCTGAAAGAGATGCAGAGCTGTCCAGAGAGCCGGAGGAACTGCTCAGACATCAATAATTTCTTCAACACTTGACATTCGGCCTCTTTGGGAGAGTAGCTAACAGAGCTATAGAGAAACATGCAGAGAATTTGAAAGTATTTTAAGGGGTGAATTTATGTTAAAGGGACAATTATCCATAAAATGAAAAAAGAGTGGCCAGGGTATTATTTACAACGTCACAGAAAAGGAGCAGCGTCCAAATGTCCAAAATCTAAATACCCAAGTTTGTCTGGTGCGTAGATTAAAAAAAAAATATGGAGCTAGCAAACAATTAAGATCCGCATGTGGTTATATGCCAGTAGTACTGAGGAAGAGCTTTGTCTTGAAATTGTTTTGCATCTTTGCAAATTTATTGCACTTTCTGCACGTATTTTTATGACTTCTGATGCAGCATTTAAAAAAGATTTTTGGAAGCGGTATAAGTCTGGCATATAACCAGGTCGAATTGAGGGTGGATGTGGGGGAATGCCATCCCCCTTGTTGAAAAAAATGACAAAAAGCATAAAAACACCATCTCCCCTTACCATTCCCATCAGATTAATAATGTTTTGTATTATATAAACCTTATTGTTCAAAATAAATATTAATATTCTCTACATACAATAATTTATAAACTAAATAACGGCGATTGGCCAATTAGAGCTCAGTATTAACATGCTGCATGCAAGCTCACACATGTTTTTGTAATTTTTCGCGCAAAAATTTCCAAGATCAACTTCTTACGTTCTTTAAAAAGAAGACTACATAATAAGGTATGATATTTCCTTGATTCAAGTTTAAAGAAATTCCCCTTGACTTACCATTATTGTGCTGTTCCCTACCAAAAGCTACACTTGATGATGCATATCAATACGCTAATGGGAAACATTCTTTGTTCAACCGGTTGTGAAGCATGTGTGTCAAACAATAACCTCGGTAGGTGACGTCATCTGATAACGTGCACCTGGGGTTATAAAAAGACATGAAACGGACATACGTTCAGGTTCTTTTGTCTTCAGAGCTGTATTGTGTGTGTGTTGTGTTTTTCCCGGATCTCCATAACGAGTTATCTCGTTCATGGAGTAAGCCATATTCCTCTCATATCTTTGTACCCACGACACCGATTTATTCGACTATCGTGGGTGCTAAAGAGCAGGGGTATGTGATGATGCCTCAGGTAGAAGAGACGCTTGCTGGCTATCTCTCTCCTGGGAGCTCATCTTCGCTTAAGAAGCCAGCACTCCCCACCAAGCCCTGTAGAATGACATCTTCGCTGGTGGGGAAGGCGTTTCAAGTAGCTGGTCAGGCTAGTGCTGTCTCACACACCATGGGGGTTTTGCAAGCATACCAGGCGGACCTGCTGAAAGACCTGAGCACGGGCGGGAGCATTAGTGGGGAGGCGTTTTTAGAACTACGCAAAGCCACCTCCATTGCCCGTTCCATGGCTGCTATGGTTGCTCCGGAGAGACATCTGTGGCTCAACCTCACGGGCATCAAGGACAGGGACAAGATCTTCCTCCTTGATGACCCCGTGTCGTCTTCCGGCCTATTTGCGCAAAAGATTCCAGCAGAGATTAAGGGCTCCTTTCCGGCACCCTCAGGACCGCTTTCCCCCAAAACACCAGTGGCAGGGGATATAGTGCAGCGGTCTCCGGCGAAGTGTTACATGGTTGGTTGCCTCCTGCCATGTTTCAGGACACCGCACATCTAACATCCCCCCAGATAAGCAAAGTATCAAAACTAGTGCCCCTTTCAGACAAACTGGCAGCGTGGAAGCTACTGCCAGATATCTCTCCATGGGTCGTAAGGACTGTAGAGAAGGGCTACAGGATTCAATTTGCACATCGTCCTCTGCATTTCAACGGCGTGGTCTCCACGTCCGTGAAACCGGAACGAGCACATTTGTTGACGCAGGAATTGCAGACTCTGCTGGACAAAGGGGCCATAGAACGTGTTCCCCTGCCAGACAGAGAGTCAGGCTATTACAGCCAATACTTTGTGGTTCCCAAGAAAGATGGGGGGCTGTGTCCAATTTTGGATCTTCGCGGGTTAAACCGCTACCTCAGAACTTACAAGTTTAAGATGCTGACAATCAAAATGATTATTTCCCTCATCCAGTCAAGGGATTGGTTCGTGACAATCGATCTCAAGGATGCATATTTTCATGCAGAAATTTTGCCACAACACAGGAAGCTCCTGAGGTTCGCTTTCAGGGCGAAGCTTACCAGTATCGGGTTCTTCCATCCAGGCTAGCCTTGTCACCCCATACGTATACAAAATGCATGGATGCTGCACTGGCTCCTCTGCGACTCCAGGGCATCCGCATTTTGAATTACATAGACGACTGGCTTATACTGGCCCAGTCTCAAGAGCTTGCGCTTCGACATTGGGATGTCGTCCTAGCTCATCTCAGATCTCTGGGGTTGAGACTCAACGCCAAGAAAAGCGCTCTTTCTCCTGCCGGGAGAACAATTTATTTGGGGGTTGTATGGGACTCGATCACAATGCTGGCACAGCTGTCTCCTGCACATGTCGAATCCATTCTTAACACCCTAAAGAACATCAAGCTAGGTTAGAAAGTTACTGTGCATTACTTTCAAAGAGTTTTTGGTCTCATGGCAGCTGCATCCACGGTGATACCTTTGGGCCTCCTGCACATGAGACCATTTCAGTTGTGGCTCAGAGCCAGGGGATTTCATCCAAGGGCCAATCCCCAAATGCAAATAAGGGTTATGCGCCAGGGGCTTCGTAGCCTTTCTATGTGGTTCAGACCCCGGTTTCTGACTCACCCAAATTATCTTTCAAAATTTCCATTCTCGACCATAAATCCCTTTGCCTCTAGAGCTTAGGGCCCATTCAACCAGGGGGGTTGCATCCTCCATGGCTATAGCAAGAGGTGCTCCCTTGCAGCAAGTGTGTGATGCGGCAGGCTCGTCCTCACAGCACACATTTATCAGATTCTATAGTCTGGATGTCGATGCCACTCCAGGCTCGCTTGTCCTTGAGTCAACATCCCAGAGTCATGTCTGAGACCTCTTCAATGTTTGTGCGCACACACTACACAACCTTGGGGGGCCCAGACATTTCCAGTGCGGCGGCGTTGGTATTCTCGTTCCCATTAGTGTATTGATATGCAGCATCGAGTGTAGCTTTTGGTAGGGAACGTCTCAGGTTACTTGACTGTAACCCTGTGCCCTTAAAAAGCAGGAACGAGATGCTGTGCCTGCAGACACAAATATTTTGTCTTTTTTCCTGTTTTGCAAATGAAATAGTTTAAAACAAAGCCGGAGCAGAGCTGTTGTGTGTTTCTGATATAACACTGTGGTGTATCTTTCCTGAATGAATCTGTTTTTGAACGAATCCAATGAACCAAATATTCAGTGATCCATTCATAAAAACAGTCCACTTGCCTCGATCCAAATTGAATCAGCCATTTTGAAAGAATCGTTTGACTGACAGATTCAATGAATCATTCATTAAAACAGACACTTGCTGCCACCTACTGGCGGTTTTAATGTCATATTTATTTATCCATGACAAGCCTAAAATTGCACCAAAACACACAGCAAAATATTGTTTAATCATTATTATTGACTTTGTGACACATAAAAATGTTTAAAATTTTTACAAATTTTGTAACCATTTGTTTTCACAGGACAACCCTGTGTATAACCATGTATATAACCATGTGCAGATCTTAATTGTTTGCTAGCAGGGTATTATTTGGAATGGAATGGATTTTTATTTATTTATTTTATTTTTTTTATTTTTTTTTTTAGGGTTTGGCAGTTTGTGGGAAGCAGTGGAAAATTCTAAAACTCAAGCTGAAACTCTTTTTCTGAGCTGTTTGGAAATCACATGCAATGCAACTGGAAGACAATCATAAATGCATAAATATGCATGAGACTTCATCTCAGCACACATCCGCCTCTAAACCCAAGTATTAGAAATGATGGAACCTAAAAGCCCATAATGGGGCAGAACGCTTTGTAATGACTTTGCGTTTTCCTGCCTCCCCCTGATAGTGCTGACTTGACAGACTTGCTTCCTAGAGGTGGCTCAATCTTTTGAAACTCTTGTCAAATTTAATAGCACAGTAAAAGGCGGTTCTCTTCTCTATACATCCTGTGTTAGTCAAACCACAAGGTCTAAACTTAAATTGCTATGAATATTTATGAACCTGTTTTTAAGGCACAGATGGAGAGTATCAATTTTCCACAGTGTGTAGGCCACTCATTATGTTATTTCCATATAATGGTACCCAGGTGATGCTTTTAATGAAATGTATTAAGTGAAATTATTGCGTCCCATTGTTTCACCAAGGAGATTTTTCTTGTTTTGTGTTCCACAGGGGGAAAATACATATGGATATGAAACTGCATGGGGGTGAGTAAATTATGTATTTAATATTTAAGACAATTTTAGACATTTGTTGAGATGAAACTCTAGACACACATTTGAGAAGGTAACAGTAACTACAGAAAGTAGTCATTTGCTTTCTATTTAATCTCTTTGCTGTCTAGGAGTAATATCTGAGATACAGATCTCATGTATGATTTTCTCTCCATCAGGAGTAGATTAAAATGGTAAATAAAATACCACTGCAGGTATTTGCTTATGTTACAAATCCAGACTTGTTGTCAACCACCAAAAATGGACGTTTTCAGCTTCAACAAATTGGTCTATGACATTTCTGTTGACCAACTGCACCCCATTCAATTAATTAGTTATGCTTACATTGCTTGAGTTAATTAGGTAAACAAGTGCTACAAAGTACCAGTGTGGCCCAAACCACCAAAAAAGACACACAACATCACAGACCCAATAAACAAATATAAAAAAGCAATGATGATATAAATAAGACTTATCTGTGAATGCTTTGCCATATGAGAAGTAAATGATTCACTCCCATCTGTTTGTTATAGCCAGACGTTGCATCCACATTTACATTGGTAACCAGTCCCTAAAGGATTGGATATAGCTTAAAACTACTGCATGCCATCCATCGTTTTTACTTTAATTAGAACTAAAATGAAGGGAAAAAAACAGACTCTGCTTTTAGATGTTAAACACAGTCTGGTTCTAAAAAAGCACCTTTGTCTATTGATGTTTATTTAAAATTAGATGTATAATATGATGAAATCCATTTTTGCAGAGGCTATTTGGGATAGACGCTATTTAGATGCTATTAATTACAAATAGATTTTTTTTTTTACTTTGCATTTTCATGGGAATTCAATAGTTTTACAAGAGATAATGCTATTATTAAAGGATAAAAGCACCAATAAATAAATAAATCAATATTATTATCATTTTTAAGAGTGACTGGCACTGGGATGAATTAATTGTTAAAAGACAGCCTTCGCCAGGTATTATAGGCCTCCTTAACAGAACCAGTGCAGGTCCACACGGAACCATGCTTGATCCCTTTTATTTAGTACAATATCATTCTCATTTCAATAATTCATTCTGCTTCCTGCTGTAAAAGGAATGAACTGTACTTCCCCTGTGCAGAGTTTTAAATAAGAACACCCTCCCACTGAGAGTGACAAAAGTTCTTTGATGTTCTTAAAGACTTGTCTACTTTAATGGATTCAAGAAGCTTGAGGATAATAACATTGACATGCCTATTTAAGAACCCTGAATGATGTGTGTAGTGATTCGTGCTGCTGGATTTAATATGTCTAAACATATTTTTGGCATGACCATCTGGTGGTGCCTGTATAAAATATCCTATTTCTGTATGTTTTCATTGCCTCTTCAGGAGACAGCCACACCAGCCAAACGTGAGTTACGTCTTAGTGAAAATAGGTACAATTTATGTGCTACTCAACCAGGAGTAACAATTAGGATGAAATGGCAATAATATGCATACTTTTCGGAAGACAGACTGAAATCCTTTTGACCTACAGTATACAGTGATGTTGACATTTACAGTTATGTCTGTCTCAAGAGTGAAAACATTATCTGAATCATTCAATTGTTACTGGCTTTCCAGCACAAAACCACTTTATATAGTGTGTTTTCCTCAAGTCAAGTGTGTGTCACATTGTTACGGGCTTAATGCAAAAAATATATGCAGTGATAAAACAGAAATGTACTAACCCACTGCAGCTGGAGTTGTGTGAGAGGTTTAAATGTGCAACAGAAACAATTGATCTATATAAAAATTACATTCATTAAATGTAAATTTTCTGTATTATTTATTTATACATTTACTGATTGTTTATTATTTCAATGTTTAAAAATAGCATTTATTACATTTCATGATTATTCATATAATATCTCCTATTTCCTTTTATTGTACCCCATACGGCAATATATATATATATATATATATATATTTCTTGTGACCAAAATATATTTTAAATGTATGCCAGATATGTGTTTTAAATTTGAAATAAATAATAAAATATATTTAGTTTCAACCCTCATATACAAAAGTATATTACAAAAATTTCAGGGGCAAGAAAATGCATTTCCAGTTTTACAGCAGACTACTTCTAGGCTAAATGCAAATGTTACGTGAATGTATTTTCTTGGATGTAAATATATATAGTGCAGGGGTGGCGAACTCCGGTCCTGGAGAGCCGAAGCCCTGCAGAGTTCAGCTCCAACCCTAATTAAAACTCACCTGCCTGTTGCTCTCTAGTAACCCTTCAGACCTTGATTAGCTTGTTCAGGTGCGTTTGATTAGGGTTGAAGCAAAACTATGCAGGGCTGCGGCTCTCCAGGACCAACGTTCGCCACCCCTGATATAGTGCAAAATACATTTTTCAATATATATATATATATATACACAAGTGTTTAACATTTAAAACAAAGTAGGAGTATAATAACAATATATCATGTCACAATATATTGTAATACTAAAATGCAAATGTATTATGCAGAGTGACAATATTGTGTACCAAAAATGAAAGCTTAGACAATTTAATTTAGTATCAGATATGGTAATATCACCCAAGGGGTAATTAATTATTAATTAAAAAAAAAAACTGAAAACAAATCACAAATACAAAATCTAAAACATTTGTGCAACCATTTGTGTCTAAAATAATTATGTATTTTTTAGCTAAGCAAGATGATTAATGTTTCTCTTATGGTGTCACTCTTGTCCTGTGAATTGGGTAGAAGGATGAAGTTCAGGCTGATATAATACTAAATTCAGTTGTTTTTGGTAAAGGAAGTTGCTCAGTTGCATTTGTGAGAAAATCTGCCTGCACGCATTTGTGAGAAAATCAAGCCAAGTTTCATCAGAAAAAGGCAACTGAGTCTCACAGTTGTAACACACAATACATATGTTTGTCCATACCACTGCATTTTCTCTCAAATACAGTTTTGTATTTGCGAATCACTTTGCGTTTGTTTGAAAGTTGAGTTTTTCTTTGCAAAGCAGATTGTGTTTATTTGCAAACACTGGATTTGTTTGATGAATATTGGCACAAAATTCACTCTATAGATTTTCTCTTTTTTTTTTCCCCAGATTTTTAAATAGATGTATCTCGGCCAAAATTTTGTCCTATCCTAACAAACCATATATCAATGAAAAGCTTATTTATTCAGTTTTCAGATGATGTATAAATCTCAATTATCACAATTTCTTTATGATTGTTGTTGTGGTCCACATATAAATAATTCTGTTCTAATCAATTATTTTGATTATCTTAGGCTGTCTCAGGTTGGTTGTATATGGGTTATTGTATGCCGAGAGCTGTAATAGCTATAGCTGTATTTTACACTACATTTTGAAGCAGCTTAGTGTGAGTCCCATTTTGAGTGGTGTTAGCTTTAAGGAGCCAAAATTAAACTGCTCATTCTCAGATTTTCTGTTGATGGCAGTCATCGCAGTTGGCTCAGTTTCACCGCCCCACAGGGAGCGAGGGGGATGCTTATATGATTCTTTTGTATAGTGCTGCTAAAGTCATCAGACATTGGGACACCAAGAGCCAGATGGTCTCCCGCTATACTTTTGTTGCACTGACACGCTTATTTGAGGGGAAGCAGAAATAGATAACCCTCATACCTAGCGCATTTCTTGCCAGCGATGAAACACAATGCCCTTACAGTTCAGCTGCATGCTATTCAAACTACATTATGAAGTTAAGTGGCAAAAGTTTTGGTGGTGTCCAAAGTCTTTGGAAGAAATGTCCTTTCTGTAAACCCTTCTAATGTTTGTGCTTAATTTAAGCCGATTTGTTCTGTCCTTTACGATTCGGTCCCTCTCTAACACGGTTTCTAACACAATTTCATCCAAAGGAAGATAGGAATTTGCACCCACTGTTTGCTAACAATGCTTTTGGGAAACCCTGGGAATGCCTCATTGGCTATGTTTCGTGATTAATTGTGTCACGTCATACCCATTTTACCCATTACCAATTTTTTTTTTAACATTTGGTGTGGGTGACAAATTGCTTGTTGCATTGTCCTTCCTAAGGACATTGTTTAAGGAAGGGATGTTATGAACCTTTTTTTATTATTTGATTGATTGGCTAATTGATTGATTGATTGATTGATTGATTGATCCTCCAATTTAATACAAGTAATTTAATATTGAGTACCTGCCAATACAAAGTTCTAATCCGATATTTGCATTTTCCTATAGTGCTGGGGGCACATTTAAAGTACATAAGGGTTATTAAAATCAATCCATTGTATATGCATTAAAGAAATGTCTGAATCCATCTATATTGTCACATATCTGGTCTATTTTCTGTTCCATTGTTTCTTTCATTTGACCTAGTTTTCAGTTTGTCTAGTTAATTCATTAGCTCCCACCTGTTTTTGTTTCTCTCTCATTAAACCTGGTTATTTAAAGGGGACATCAGATGCAAAATTCACTTTTACATGGTGTTTGCATATAAAAGTGTCTTAACATTGTTTGGACACAACCACCCTACAATTACAATTTAATCCCCAAAAAACCTAAACAGTCTGAATTATCAAGTTGTTTTGATTTTCTGAGCAGTAAGACATCAAGCCCCACCCACAATTTTTAACAGACTGTCCCATATTAGCCCTCAAATGCTCACTGATGCTCCAGAATTGAAGAATTTGAAGATCAGGGTAAATGTAACTTTTTTGTCTTCTGGGAAACATGTAAGTATCTTCTGTAGATTCTGAAGGGCAGTACTAAATAAAAAATGCGATATTCAAAGTAAGAAAAATGTACACATCTTCATTCTGTTCAAAATTTTTCACCCCCTGGCTCTTAATGCGTTGTTTTTCATTCTGGAGCATCAGTGAGCGTTTGAACCTTCTGTAATAGTTGCATATGAGTCCCTCAGTTGTCCTCTATGTAAAAAAATGGATCTCAAAATCATACAGTCATTGTCAAAAAGGGTTCAAATACACAACAATGCTGAAAAATGAATTTATGGGACCTTAAGGATTTTTTTGAAGAACAGTGTGCCTAACAACTATATCTATCTCTATATATTTTTGGGATTATAGTAAAGCTACTATATTGTACTAAACACAAACAACAGTAATTTTACGGACCAATTCTCAGTATTACTAGCATGCATACTATCAGCATATTTGCTGTTAATTAGTACTTATAAAGCACTTATTAATGCCTTATTCTGTATGACCATATTTTAGATCCCTTAATCCTACCTCATACCTAAACTTAACAAATACTTTATTAACTATTAATAAGCAACAAATTAGGAGTTCATTGAGGACTCTCATTGAGGACTCTCAATAGCGGACAGGTAATTCCTCTTCTCATCAACAATGTTTAGAACTCCACATAAGGAGAACATACCATGGCTCTCAAAGTTGATGATGAAAAGATGATGAAAACCACAGAGATGGCCTGGTCGTCCAAAGCAATAAATTCAATGACCCACTCTGTAATTTTTTACAATTTGTTTTTTGTCTTGTTGCTCTCAAGAGGGAATTCTCTTTCATTTTAAAAATATCCACCAGTGTGTTTTGCATCACTGTTTTTGCGTGTGTTGCCTTAGAGAACGCACTGTATTCTGTTGAAAGTTTAGATTTTAGGTGCCATAACAAATTGGTTTTAATTGAGAATATGTTGATACCACCTAACAAACTGCTCCCAGTGCACACATTAAAAGTTGCTTTCAGTTAAAAAAAAAAAAAATCATTTAATCAAGCCCAGTACTGATGTTTGAGATCAGTACAGGATGTCCCTATAGTTTAAGGCTGATTTGATTTTGGTGAAACCTAAGGTGCTCAGACAAGAGAAGAAAAACAGCAGGTTCTCACTATCTCAACTCATATACAGTTTTTTTTTTTTTCTTTTTTTTTATTGATTAGCTAGACCCCGAATGCATCTTTACTCTGCCTATGCACACAGACTTTTTCAGTTTGACTACTGATGTGTGCTGTATTCAACACATGCATTCAAGTCTTCACTGAAGGAGGTCACATATGCCAGAAGATAGAATTATCTAAGATCTAAGTTGGAAGAACAATATGGGATAGACTAGAATTAAAAGATTAATAAGATCTCTGCATCAAGAAATGGTGAGATCTAAAGTGTTGTTTTGTTGTGTATAGTACAAAACATTTAAAAGGAAGAACTTACTGCATTAATTAAAGAAAAATAAAAGAACTCATTAAAGAAAAGTTGGGTCACTCTTTAGTTTGGAGACAAATTCTCAATATTAACTATAACTTTTTTGCATCAACAAACTCCTAATTTGCTGCTTATTAATAAGGTAATTGTTAAGTTTAGGTATGGGGTAGGATTAAGGGATCTAAAATATGGCCATTCAGAGTAAGGCATTAATATGTGCTTTATAAATACTAATAAATAGTAAAAGTGCAAGTAATATCCATTGTCCCTATAGTAAAGTGTTACCAAAAGTTGTGTGCTTAAACTTGCCTCTTATGGGGCATGGCAGGCATCATAATTTGCCAGGTCTTATATTCTGCTACCAAGGCTGTTTCATGGAAGAGTGTAGTAAAGTTATATACTGTAGGTTGATTTTGTGGTTCTGGAACCCAACTCTTTGTGATGCTGGACAGCACATGTGACCTTTGGGCTGTTCCACAATTCTGGCAAGATTAGACCTATGTGCAAAAAGGTCGACACACAATGGCTTTAGACAGGGGCGCCGCTATGGTTTCCGGGCCCCTGAACATCATATTGACTTGCCCCTCGATAAAAATTGCGTTCCGGGCCCTCTCTCCATCTCTCCGGGCCCTTGGAATCATCCTAACCTTTCCTACCCCTTGTGGCACCCATGGCTTTTGACAAAAACAACAAAGTATTTCCTACCATAATCAAAGTCACAGTGTCACAGGGTCAAGAAGAACTCAAAGAGTTTTAGAAGAGAGGCAGTGTGAAAAGATGAAATACTGAGATTTAAATAAATAAACGCAGGCATAATGTTATCTCAAGACTTTTTCTGTTCTGCAAGATTTTCAGAATCATGTAAACTGGCCAATTATCTTGACAAGGTGGGTTACACGTTCTACGAAGGACATCTGTTTTTACATTTTTGGAGCATACTTCATAAGTGAGGATCAAATCAAAGTAGTTAAAAAGATATGTCAAATATGTCTGCCGGGATTTTTGAGGAATGTGACACATTCTGAGAGCTTTGTTGTCAGGGTTCTGTCACTTGAGTCTAGGTTTCTTGTGGTTTTGTGACAGAGCCCTAGCACTCCCATCATGTCTAGTTTTCATGTTGTCTGCATGCCTTGTTTCTCGTTGGAGCGTGGTGTTCGGATCCCGGCACTCATGTCTTGATGAGTTTCAGCTTTGTGTCGGGGTTTGGACACTCATGCTCCATGTTCTGTCTTGTTGTGGGAGCATGTGGTCTTGAGCTTGCACAGGCCGTATGCTCTTCTGTCCACGTGGATTGTTTTGTGTTGTCTTGTGTTGTTGTTGTTGTCTTATGTTGTGTGAACACGCAACTTATGAATTTTCTCATTAGCTGCGTGTTTGTGTCTTGTTTTGGACATGGCAGGTGACTTGTTTTGCTGGCCATGTGCTTGTGTTTTTGTTTTTTTTGTGATCACATGGCTTTTGTCTTGTTTCCATGTGCCATGTGCTCCCATGTCTATTGTCTTGACCCCATCCATCTTGTTTCCTGATTATTGGTTCATTTGCCCCACCTGTGTTGCCCTCATTACCTGCCTCGTTTGCTCTCTATTTATTGTCCTTGTGTTTTCAGTCCTGCTCTAGTTTGTCATCGTACACTCCCCGTTCATTTCCCGATCCTGTCCTGCCAAGCCTGCCATGCGGCCAGCAGTGTTTTTCCCCCACAGGGTAGTTTTTGTTGTTGTTTTGCTTAATTTTATGGTCAGGGCACTTCCAAAACAAAGATTCCCATATTGTAGCGGGACTCTTTAGAAGCGTGATAGATCCAAATGCGAGCTTTATTAAACAGATCGTAGTCAAGACAGGCAGGGTCAGACACCAGCAAACAGTAATGTCCAGGGAAAGGCAAAAGTGTAATCCAATGAACAGGCAGAAGGTCAAAATCCAAGAGAGCCGACCAAAGTAACAAATAAACAAGACTATGACACAAGGTAAAAACTATGGCAATGAAACTAGACAAAACTATGACTATGAAACTAAACCGAGGAAAATAACAAAAACAAGGCAATGAAATCAGGGAAAACGCTTGGTAGAGTCCGCACAGGCAAAACAATATTTCGCAAGGTCAGGTTTGGCATGGCCCTCCTTATATGGCTGCCAAACAAGAAGTAACCATAGAAGCAGCAGAGGGAGCGGTAACAGTCAGTCAATGGGTGAGGGCTCCCTCTGCAGGCGTGGCATTACACATATAGTGTACTCACCCCCTTGTCATCCAAGATGTTCATGTCTTTCTTTCTTCAGTCGTATGGAAATTAGGTTTTTTGAGGAAAACATTTCAGAATTTTTCTCCATATAATGGACTGCTGTGGTGCCCTAATTTTGAACTTCCAAAATGCAGTTTAAATGTGGCTTCAAACGATCCCAAATGCAGTTGTAAATGATCCCAGCTGAGGAAGAAGGGTCTTATCTAGTGAAACAATTAATAAAATTTAAATTCTCTTTTATTCTCAAATGCTTGTCTTGCCTTGCTGTGCTGTGTATTCTGGCTGAAGACGTATGTTGAAAAACTCTAATCATATTTTCTCCCTCAACTTCAACTTCAATCGTTTCAAAATCATCCTACATCGCTGCAGAAGTACCGACACAGTCTGCAAAGTCAACATGCAAAGAAGATCAAACATTCTTAACAAAAAAGGTAAAACAGCGATATAGGACTATTTTGAAGTTGAGGGAGAACATGAGATGGAAGTTTTTCGACATACCCTAACTGTCATGAACCGGAAAAACAAACAAACAGAGAAAAACAGTCCAGGCAGAGTAAGACAAGACAAGCGTTTGACAATAAAAAGTATATATTTCTTTACGACTGAGGAAAGAAAGACATGAACATCTTGGATGACAAGGGGGTGAGTACATTATATGTGAATCTGTTTTGGAAGTGGACTTCTCCTTTAAATGTGCTGTATGTAATTTTTTGACTGTACTAAAGCGTAATAGTACCATAATTAGGAAACGTGCCAAGTAAAAGTACCTGTTTCTCTAAAAAAACAAAAAAAACAAACAAAAAAAAAAACCAAACAAACAGGCAGTTATTCTACTTTGCAATATGCGTTCTGTGTGAGAATGTCGTTTTTTGTTTTGGTCTGTGTAACTCCGCCCAGTGTTGTCAATCTGGCAACCTGCGGAAGCGCTGAGTCTGAGGAGGAGAGATGGGAGAAACAGCTCTGTCCAATATTTTGAATTTAGACTACAGTACCCATTTCAACTGCTAGCTGTCATTATTACATATTGCACCTTAAATGACATTTTAACTTATGGTGGTCATACTGTAATTTCAGAAGGAGACACAACTAATGTTGAATCCTTGAGTGAAACATTGACATAGGATGATGTGATAAAATCCCATCCCATGCATTATACTGATTATACAGAAAGTCATAAATGCAAATTACAGCATTAATATTAGAATTGGATTGCTCTTGTGTTTTGGCAAGCGTTAACAGTTGTGTTATAGGTCCAACTCTTGCAGAAAAAGTGGTTTGTATTAGTTATACAGTGTCCATGAGATGCAAAGCGTTTGTCCCAGGGGGGCAGTAAAAGAGAGATGGAGCACTAATATTTTTCCTTAGCTTTACTGCACTTCATTTTAATGGCTGTGAAAAATGAACTTCCCATCTCCTACATAATGTATGAGACATGACTCAATCTTGACTAAGATCTACACGCCGAGGCCTTACGCTAAGATGAATATGCAGTCATACAGTTTGTGCTTGTCTACTGGCAGAAATCTTTAAAACACAGCTGCTTTCTCATTCTATGGATATAAACCTATGCTCTGTTGTTAAATTGTTGTGTAGTGGCATGACAGACCTGTTTTCCGATATGTAGTGATTTGCAAACAAAATGATTTGCAAGAAAAGTCAATCAGATTGTATGCTATTTGTTTTATATTTTACATACAACTCTCATATGCAGCATATGGAGCTAGAAGACTGTTAATTCAGTTAGAAGAAATGGGATTCCAGTAATTTCTTGCATATATAAGGATATTTATAGTGCTTGGAATTCTATAGTCTTCTAAATGCATTTTAGGGTGCATTAAACACCAGCAATAGCAAAGAGCATTTGCTTCGCTTGAAGAAACTCACCGCATCTGCCCCTTACAACATTAGGAAAATAAGTCCGCTTCCCTAGCCATTTTCTCTCTCTGTTTTTCTCTCACACACACTTTTACTCTCCATCTTGATCTCCAGCTTTCTCTTCACATATCTCTTATTCAGGTCCATTTATTCTTGTTGAATAGTTCAGTGGAGAATACAATTTCTTTCATTATTTACCCCGTTCTTTCGTCCATGAAACACAAAAGAGGAATTTATGAGTTATGTCCTGGTCATTCTTTTTCATACAGTATACAGTTACATTGAATGGAGACAAAAGTTCACCTAAAAATGAAAATTTGCTGTTAATTTACTAACCCTCAGATCACCCAGGATGTAAGAGACCTTTTTGTTCAGTAAAAGATTTTTAGCTGAAACTGTGCTCCTTGGTGATACAAAAAAAGCAAGTACAATCCAGGCTTATGAAAATACGTTCCTCTATATACATTTCTGCAGCACCATAATTATGTACCTTACTGCACGTTTCGCAGAAGTTTTAATGTGAAATGTCCAGAGAGTGGCGCTAAAACACACGTTCAATACGTGACTGTGGCACGTTTTTAATATGTTGCTACAGGCACGTATTGTTGTGTTTTTATTACACTGCTTGAGGTATGTATTGCGGCTGTTCAGAATTAAAATATCTAGGAAGTGTTAATGCTAAAAAAGGTTAAAAAGTGTTAATAAGGTTAAAGCTCTACTGTGTTGGAAATATCCCCTACGCCAAACCAAACCCTCAAACTACCCAATGATGTTAAATGCAAAAGTGATATAAAAAGTATTTGTTGATTGTGCCATGCTATTTTAACTTGCATATTCAGATTTGAATGATTCAGTTGTTTTGACACACCACATTTTCACAGGAGCTCTTCACCTCTCAATTGCAATGCCATGTCGTGTGAGCTACCGAGCAAACCTACTGAATTACACAAATCAGGCATATGATGCTGTATATGTGATGACAACGTTCAAAAGTATAAGTTTTCAAATCATAACATAATATTCTGCAAGCAATTGTGTGAAAGTAGGCTTTATTAATCAAACCTGTACTTGTATGTCATAATTTGTGTGAAAAAGAAATAAAAGCTGTTGGAGTTTTACTGCCTCTAGTGTTCATTTCAACTGGAAACTGCAGTGATTTGTAAGGTAGACCAGGTACAGTTGGTACCTTTTTTGTAAAAAAGTTTTTGCTTTTTCTGTAACCACACCAAAACTAGGGACTGAAAAGAAGTGATTTTTCATATGATATTTCCTTCACTTGTCTACTAAAATATTAATAATTATTAACATCCCTAAGTAGGTCATATTTGCCACAATTAGCTCATAAACACAAGAAGCTTTTTTGTTCCAACTCTACCCGAGTACAGTTGAGACACCCATCCGTAGTGCTGTAAAGCGGCCTAATCTTTTCACTGCACATGTAAAATACCTTTAGAATTGAGAATTCAACAGTGTTTATTTCCATTCAGTATTTTATTTAATTATTTGTTTAGTTAAAAGTAGTTCATTTGTAAAATTGTACAGTAATGACAAACAGCGATACAATATTGAATTTCAGTGCATCATTTTAATAGTAACAGTTAAAAAGTTGAGTACAGTAAATACTAAAACAGTGAAAAACATTGAAAATAATAAACATAATAAATAAATGATACATTGTGTCTCAACTGTACCCCACTGACCACCTCGAACATTTCTCTAGATTTTGCAGTGACCTTGCATGACACAAAGTCATGCAATATGTCTATTTTTAAAGCACAGATTAAGGTTTACGAAAATGTAAGTTAACTTTAACAGTCATGTACGGATGAGAAGCTATTGTGGAAGGGACGTGGTGAAATGAAAAACTTATCTTAGGAAAAAAACGTTCCCCTATATCTTCAGACTGGAGGAACACATGTACTTCAATTTCCCACGATCGAAGAGGGAGCTAATACGCATGTGCGAAGCAAATTTCACAGATCAGACTTCCTGCACATGCAAGTTATTTAAGGTGTTTCAAATGTACCCCTGTACCAACTGTACCCGGTCTACCCTACATATAGGTATGTTTTGCAGAAATGTATATAGATGTACGTTTCCAGTGAGCCTAGGTTGTCCTAAGTTAGTGGCTGCCCATTTTTTTTTTCAGAATTAAAAAAGCATATCAAGGAACACAAAATTAATATCTTTATGAAGGTAAAACAGTAGCAAAACTCGAGAGCTTGCTAATTTGAATGTGAGAACTTGTAAAATTAATATTTGTATTTGTAAGTTGAAATTTATACTCACAGCTCTGATGTGAAAAGCTGCATCTATCGATTTGCACACACAGACAATACTCAGATCACCTGTGTTTTGAAGTTGCAGATTAATAGTTACAAATGTGTAAAGTGTCATTCACATAAACAAAATGACAGGCACAATTGTGTACTACACGTTTATCTTTGCGCTTTACTTCAGTTTCGCTGTACAACCACAAGTCGGCACTCACAACCTCTCAGATCTGGCAGTACAACCTCAAATCCTAGCGCTTTGACTTTTGCTACTCCTTTTGCGATATTCCTGTAGCAAAATTCACTCGTGCACTTGTAAATGCAACCTTGAGAGAGCAGAGTCGGGGGCGGGGCTGGGGTGGGAATGAAGTCATTTTATTGGTCGATGCCTCACCAATGAGCAACGCCAGCCACAATGCAAACATTTGTATGCATATTCGATCCTGAAATATCGATACTTTCGATACTGACGTTGAATCGAAAGGATCGATCCTCACATAAAAATATCGATTGTAAAGTGCATTTTTAACCATTCATTTTATTTATTTTACAAGAAGTTTGGTTCATAAAATAAGCCTCTAAGATGAACAATAGACTATTAACGAAATATTGTGTAGGACAGAACTATTTCTCCTGCTCATCGGAACACACGCAAATGCTGTAAGACAGAATCAATCAATCACAGATAGCGTTCGCTGCTGACACTTCATTCAACTTTGATAATAATCAGAAATGATGTTTCTTTATCTTCTTCTCATGGCATTGAAATAATAAAGCATTATTTAAAAAAAATGTTTCTTGAGAAGCAAAGTATATTAGAATGATTTCTGAAGGATCATGTGACACTCGAGACTGGAATAATGATGTTTAAAAAATTCAGCTTTGATCACAGATGCTTTTTAAATTACATTTTTCAAAATATATTACAAAAGAAAATAGTTATTTTAATTGTTCATTTTCCCAATCTTGCTGTTTTTATTTAAAAGATCAGTTTAGTTTAGAGGTATCGGTATTGGTATTGATATCGCCAATACTTGGCTTGAAAATATCGGTATCGGATCGAAAATAAAATACGAGGTATCGCTCATCCCTAATGCATATGTATCAGCTATTTTTTAAAACGCTTGGAAAATATTTTTATGAAATATCATTGGTTTTACTGTTTTTTATATATCAGTAAAAGCGCAGCAATGTCGTTTAATTGGTTGGAGCCAGCCAGTGAAGTGGGACGTTTTGTGCGCGATGACGTCACTACACAGAGCAGCTCGCGCTAGGGATGGCCGATACCTCGTATTTTATTTTCGATCCGATACCGATATTTTCAAGCCAAGTATTGGCGATATCAATACCAATACCGATACCTCTAAACTAAACTGATCTTTTAAATTATTTAAAGAATAAAATCAGTAATTATACTTACTTAACATTATATTTGAAAGTCATGTGTTTTAAACATTTCATAAGCGAATTTTTTTTTTTTTTTTGATAACACTGTCAGAAATAAAATGTTGTATTTTAGATTTTACTGGGCAGTAATCTCAAAGGTGCACCTTTCTTTACCCCTAAAAGCCAGGGAGCATACTAGTACCATACAAGTACACACACATTAAGGGTAGATAAGGTACAAAGGTTACATAAGTACTAAAATGTATAATAATAATAATAATAATAATAATTAGTAGTAGTAGTATTATTAGTATTAGTATTATTAATTTTTATTACCATGGTTTTTGCTACAAATATTATGGTTGAAATAATGTTCCTGTAGTGTTAACCATGGTAAAAGGATGCAAGCCAAAAGAGAGAGTGTTAACCATGGTAAATGTCTTGTTACTGCAGTTTTACTACAAATACTGTGGTTACTGTTGCAAACTGTGTTCTTTTTTTCTTTCTTTTTTTTGTGTAAAAAGCTGCCAGGCTGTTGTACCCCTAAAGGCCTAACTTTAGCACAAATTGTTTCTTACAGGCAGCAATTACAGAATATAACAACCAATTTTTTACTTTTAACTTTTAACAACCAGTTTAAATAAATTTACTTACACAAACTAGCCTAATTAAAATAAATATTTCACATACACTATACTGCTCAAAAGTTTGAGGTCAGTACGACTTTGTAATGTGTCTTTAACCATGCTAACAAAGGCTGCACTTATTTGAACAAAAAAACCCCAAAACAAAACAAAAATAAAAACAGCAAGATTGGGAAAATGAACAATTAAAATAACTATTTTCTTTTGTAATATATTTTGAAAAATGTAATTTAAAAAGCATCTGTGATCAAAGCTGAATTATTTTAACATCATTACTCCAGTCTCGAGTGTCACATGATCCTTCAGAAATCATTCTAATATACTTTGCTTCTCAAGAAACATTTTTTTAAATAATGCTTTATTATTTCAATGCCATGAGAAGAAGAGAAAGAAACATCATTTCTGATTATTATCAAAGTTGAATGAAGTGTCAGCAGCGAACACTATCTGTGATCTATTGGTTCTGTCTTACAGCATTTGCGTGTGTTCCGATGAGCAGGAGAAATAGTTCTGTCCTACACAATATTTCGTTAATAGTCTATTGTTCATCTTAGAGGCTTATTTCATGAACCAAACTTCTTGTAAAATAAATAAAATGAATGGTTAAAAATGCACTTTACAATCGATATTTTTTATGTGAGGATCGATCCTTTCGATTCAACGTCAGTATCGAAAGTATCGATATTTCAGGATCGATCCGCCCATCCCTAATATGCATACAAATGTTTGCTTTGTGGCTGGCGTTGTTCATTGGTGAGGCATCGACCAATAAAATGACTTCAATCCCACCCCAGCCCCGCCCCCGACTCTGCTCTCTCAAGTTTGCATTTACAAGTTTGAGTTTTGCTACAGGAATATCGCAAAAGGAGTAGCAAAAGTCAAAGCGCTAGGATTTGAGGTTGTACTGCCAGATCTGAGAGGTTGTGAGTGCCGACTTGTGGTTGTACAGCGAAACTGAAGTAAAGCGCAAAGATAAACGTGTAGTACACAATTGTGCCTGTCATTTTGTTTATGTGAATGACACTTTACACATTTGTAACTATTAATCTGCAACTTCGAATTCAAAACACAGGTGTTCTGAGTATTGTCTGTGTGTGCAAATCGATAGATGCAGCTTTTCACATCAGAGTTGTGAGTATAAATTTCAACTTACAAATACAAATATTAATTTTACAAGTTCTCACATTCAAATTAGCAAGCTCTCGAGTTTTGCTACTGTTTTACCTTCATACATCTTTGGCTCTCCTGACACCTTATGAAGCAAAACGATCAGTCTGTGCAAGAAACTGAACATTATTTACAACATTATTACCTGTCATCCAGATCCTCAGAAAACAGTGAAATTGATTTTTTTCTGCAGACTGGTTCTTTCAGATAGTTCGTATCTATGAACTTGTTCAGTTTGCTATTTTGTTTACGTAATCAAGCAATGATGTAACTTGATGCAACTTGTGCTGCTTGTAGTATTGAGTTTCCTGCTGTTTCCACATATAAACCATCCTCTGTATTGTTTATCTATTTGGGGCCCTAATTAGGGGACAACAAGCACACCTTTTTTTTCAGTTTCACAAATTTAGAGCTGACCTCCACAGGGAAAAAAAAATGGCTAATATACTTTATGGAACATGTGTATGCCAAACATACAGTAGATAGTAAATTTGATAGAAAGTTACACAGCATTGGAAAGAAATTAGGTTAAATAATGCCAGACCTTTCATTTTACATTGACCTATTCCTTTAAAGGTAATGAATGAACTTTCCCTTTTCCCTTTCACTGATACATAAATCTACATTTATATGGGGCTCCTATTTTCGTGCGACACCAGATAAATCCCTGTCCTCGTTAAAGTGTTTTGAATAAATGTGTCCTCCTCCTGTAAGGTCTTTTGTTAACAACCAGTGATTCATGTGCAGCATTTTCATGGACATGGAGACTAATACAGGGACTCTAAGGCAATTATCGGACTCCCCTGCCACGATGGAGGCATGTTGGACAACTGAAAGGAGATTTCCCCTGCTGCTGAAGATGTGGGATTAGATGCTTTCTATAAAAATGTGTTAAATGGGTGCTAGACATCATGAAACAAATTGTAAGAAATGAAACGTTTCAACAGATATTGCTGTGTACATGTAGTCACATTTTTGACAATAACAAAACAACTTTTATTTTATACTCCTAAGAAGAACAAGCTCGTGCAAATGATATGCAAATGGGGCTATTAGAGGTGTTAAGGGACTTGCTAAAAAGCTTTTATCAACATAACAAATTTACAGTGAATTGATGTCATTGTAATTCACTCATTGCATCATGCAGTCTGTGTTTCTTTTACTTTAGCTATTTCATTGACAAAATGAATGGCAGTGCTTGTATGTTTTCAGAAGTGTTAACACATAAATGGATGTATCCAGGTTTGGGGAATGCTAAAAAGAAAGAAAAAAAATCTGCTGCACTGAGGATTCCCAATTGCCCAAAAGAATGTAGAGATGATCAGAACCATCACCGCAATACTCCATCTGTTTGATTTTTTTTAGGCGAATGTACTGTATGTACTGTATGCATACATGTACCATATACAACTATAAAAATGAAAAATTGCTGCAAATTTACTTACCCCAGGCCATTAAAGATGAATTTGTTTCTTCACAGGAACAGATTTGAAGAAGGCATTTCTATACATCACTTGCTCTCCAATGGATCCTCTGCAGTAAATGGGTGCCATCAGAATGAGAGTCAAAACTGATAAAAACCTCACAATAATCCACAAATAATCTACACCACTCCAGTTCATGTTTGTAATAAACAAATCCATGAAGACATAACTAACTTCAAACCATTGCTTCTAGAAAAAAGTAAAAGTCCACTTTCAGAACAACAATTTACAGATAATGTACTCATTCCATTGTCATCCAAGATGTTCATGTCTTTCTTTCTTCAGTCGTAAAGAAATTATGTTTTTTGAGGAAAACATTTTAGGATTTTTCTCCATATAATGGACTGCTATGGTGCCCCGAGTTTGAAATGCAGTTTAAATGCAGCTTCAAACGATCCCCAATGCGGTTGTAAACGATCCCAGCTGAGTAAGAAGGGTCTTATCTAGCGTAATGATCGGTTATTTCATAAAATTAATACAATTTATATACCTTTTAACCTCAAACACTCATCTTGTCTTACTCTCCCTGAACTCTGTTTTTTTTTTTTTTCTGGTTCATGACAGTTAGGGTATGTCAAAAAACTCCCATCTCATGTTCTCCCTCAACTTCAAAATCGTCCTGTATCACTGTTTTACCTTTTTTGTTGAGGGTGTTTGATCTTCTTTGCATGTTCACTTTGCAAAGACTGGGTCGGAACTTCTGCAGCGATGTAGGATGATTTTGAAATCATTTTTGAGTTGAGGGAGAAAATATGATTGTTTTTCATATTTTTTTGACAGTTTTTCGACATACCCTAACTGTCTTGAACCAGAATACACAAAGTTCAGGGAGGGCAAGACAAGACGAGCATTTGAGATTTAAAAGTATTTAAATTGTATTATTTTTATGAAAATAACTGATCGTTTTGCTAGATAAGACCCTCCTTCCTCAGCTGGGTTCATTTACAACCGCATTTTGGATCGCATGAAGCCGCATTTAAACAGCATTTTGGAAGTTCAAACTCGGGGCGCCATAGCAGTCCATTATATGGAAAAAAATGCTGAAATTAAATGCTGAAGAAAGAAAGACATGAACATCTTGGATGACAAAGTGGTGAGTACATTATGTGTAAATCTTTGTTCTGGAAGTGGACTTCTCCTTTAAAAGTGGGGTATGTTTTTTTTTTTTTTTTCAAAATGCTTTAGAAAACTGAGTCGGGCCAGGTACCAAAGCAAACATGTAGCCAATCAGCAGTAAGGGGCATGTCTACTCATGCATCTTCACACACAGACGAAACTTACTAGAGATGTAAATAAATACAATCCTCTGTAAATAAATACAATTTAAATTCACACTTTAATGCCCTCTGAGTGGAACATATACACGCGTTTCGGACTGGAATTATGTCAGAAAATCCTGTGATGTCCACTTCGCAGGGCACTTATGGTCGAATAGAACCAACGTCGTTCGTGATAAGAGATACTGTACATACGAAGGACTAGGATTGGGAAACGCTGTGAAAAGGCAAGAAGTAGGACCTGTGTAAATATCGGATTAGCTTTCCAGAGCTGGAGAGAACTAAAGGCCTGCGATTGGAGGCTGAGGTTGCTTTGTTTCTTCATGATAGGTGAGTAACATTGGTTTTGCTTTGTTTCACAGAACTTATATATGCTGGCTTTTGCTTGAATATGCTTGTGTGTCATGTTCGTTTGTTTGTTCATCTGCAATCGGTGGCTGGCACAACAGATTCCACCATAATCATTGCCTGGGTTGCGTACGTATGTGTGGGGCGGACACTATTTATTAGCACGGTAACAAGGTCGGTAGTTTAAGACATTAATTTATAAGCACAAAACACAAGATACTTAGGAATAGGAATTTATTGGATAAACCTAAGACATATACACTAATCTAACACATAGACACGCATTCACACATTCATACAAGTTGCAGAAAAAGAGAGAGATGAGGAAAGAATGAGTTTAGAAGAGTGAAAATGTGAAATCCCAAGTTTATAGCATAAGTATATGCAATTGCTTAGATCTGAACAACCATCAATCATTTAATTAACCCTCGCGTTGAGTTTCTCAATGAGGCTATTAAACTTTATATTAAATGCACCAGTTCAGCTAGAATCTGGAGGTTGTACTTGCGTTGCCTTTGTGTTAAGGGGTTTCCTTTGATGACGTCGCTGCAGAAAGGGGTTCCCCAAGGTTGCTGATTGGTTGGAAGTTCGTGGTCGTTGGAAGTGATGTCTTGGGCGTTCGCTGGAGGATGGAGTTGTGTGCGCTGGTTGAAGTTTTGAGGCGGGCACGAAGTCTGAGACACGGTTTAGCGGCAAAACTTAACTTAGAACACGAACTCTCAATGGAAAGAAAAGATTAAAGTAAAAGAAAGAAATGTGACGATCTCCTCATGTTTCCGTTTTAGAGGAGTGGCTGGCGTGCAAGCCAGGAAGCGTTCAAAGAACGCAAAAAGCAGCGGCAAAAAGCATGGCGAAGACCAATAGCTAAAAGCTAAAAGCAACGGCTAAAAGCATGACTAGAAGCGATGGTTAAAACCAATAGCTAAAAGCCAAAATTTTATGGTGTCCTGTGGTTTTAAACTCAGCTTTGGACACATCCCAAAATGGTGTCTTGACCAATTAGATGTTGTCTTAACTAGGGATATTGCTATGTTTCTTCTCCCAAAACATAAATCAGCATGTTATCTTATCAGTCACATGGTCAGAATTTTCCCGCTCTTACAGAGTATAATTTGGCCATGATTTCTATAACATGAATACAATGCATTTGACAAAGAATTGATCGGTAGAAACATTCAAAGCATGAATTTTCAAACTCATACATACCAAACATGAATATAAACCCTTAAGCTATTCAATAGTTATTAAAAGGACATACACAACGAGTGATTAGAACATAATAGACAAATGTGTGGGTAACATACATAGTAGGGAGTTATGCAATGGTCTGATGTTCATTCATAAGTCCTTTCCCAGCAAACAGGGGACGTCCCCCGGACGTTGAGAACGTCGGTTTAGGTCCGCAGTACGTCCGCTTTATAACGTTCACTGTCGAACGTTTAAGGACGTCCGGATTTGGTCCTCTTTGTAACGTTCGCTGACGGACGTTCTGAGGACGTCCACTTACGTCCGCATTTGGTTCTCTTTTTGACGTTCGCTGGCGGACATTCGGAGGACATTCGCCCGAACCAGTTTGCAAACATCCCTGTTTCGTCTCTCATCTGCATTTCCATAACAACACTTGAAAAATCCAGTCGCCCATGCTTGGACTTTACCTGACACCTTGCAACTCAGAGTTCATTAAATTAAAGACAAGTAATAATAAAAAAAATAATAAACCCATATTGGATTTTAAAGGATATTATTCCTTAAAACAAAATCCCTTTTTTAACTGTGATAATGGAATGAAAAATGGAAAGATTGGCATTATTTTTATTATTATTATTATATACTATAGTATAAACTATATATTTTAATTTGTGGCAAAATAAATAACTTTAATTTATGCAAAAGACAAAGTAACTTCTGTAATTATCAAATCACCAGTCTGTTTCAGCATTTCGACATCAAAAACAAGATACACTTCAATAATGTAATTGAACCTAGGCTACAATTAGGTCCTATGTATTCCCCATACATAAATAAAATAAGGTTGAATCCCTGAAGAGTGATGAATGCAGCCAAGGAAAACATGACGAATAGAAAAGAAAGTGGAAAATAACACAGGTAAGACAAATAAATCAGTTCTTATTTTTTAATATTTACATAGGCTATCAAGCTGTTGGTAAGCTGACAAGACAAGTTATTTAGGAAAATTACTTTTTTTTTTTAGTTATTGCATTTAAGACCTATGCAGCGCAAAAATAAAAGTGTAAAAGCCAATCAAATGAGCTCGTGATCGAGTGACGTCACTTAGGGGACGCGCATGTATCCATGGCAACGCTGAGCTGCTGAGTGACAGTTAACGGTCTTACCGGTGATTTCCTCAGATGTGGCCTTGAGTTTTTGCTTTTGTCCGGTCGAAAAGGTATTTATACTTTTATACTTGTATCTCGTAATACTTACATTTTATGAAAAGTTTACCTTTTAAAACGTTTGCTGAGGCTGTCAGTCGTGTAAGGCTGCTGGCCGTTAGCCTAAACACTTTCGAAGCTAACATTAGCACCCATATAGAAATGTGATACATGGCCATATATTAATATATATATATACTTAAGTGTTTTACCTCATTTAACATATGTATTTTATAGCTGTATGCTTCTAAACCAACATAAACGTTTCTTACAGATCTCATTTGTATTACAGTGCTAACGTAGAGGTCATTTTTAACAGGGAAAGTAAGTGTTTTATAACGTCATATGGATTTATAGCGAAATTTATGTATTTAAACTGTTTCTCATAGCAATATTTTCTTTCACTTACGATGCAGTGGACAGAGAAGTTGGTTTTATCAAGGAAAACACACAAAGTAAGTGTTTTACTTCATTTACTTGTAATATTACTTTATGATATTAATATGCTGTGTGCACCTAAACTTTTCTCATAGATCTGAATTGTAAGTGTTTTATCTCATTTAAAATTTGTATTTTATAACGTCATGTGGATTTATAGTGATATTTATGTGCTATGCTCTCCTGAACTTTTTCTCAGAGATATTTTCTTTCAAACACAACACAGAGCAGACAGGAAAGTTGGTTATATCAAGGAAATGCCAAAAGTAACTGTTTTACTTCATTTACATTATGTGTAATATTACTTCATGATGATATTAATATGCTGTGTGCACCTAAACATTTCTCATAGATCTGAATTGCTATGCAGTGCTGAGGTGGAGGTCACTTTTAACAGGGAAACACTAGGAGTATTTTATCTCATTTAAAATATATATTTAAGTAAGTGTTTTACTTAATTTACATTATGCATTTTATAAGGTAATATCGCTTTATGATGACATTTATATGATGTGCGCCCTAAACAATCCTAAATGTTTCTCACAGATATTAATTTCTATGCAGTGCTGACGTGAAGGTCGCTATAACAGTTTCTACAATATTTAAGGTTTGTTGCTAGTCGCAGAGGAAGCCATTATTTGTTATGAAGCTGAGGGGAAAAGTAAAACAATGTTACACAACCTTCATAACTTAGCGTCCTTTTGCGTTGTTGTGCTGTTGGTGATAGTTTAAATCTGAGAATCATAAATAATGATGATTTTTAGTCAACCAAACCTAATAATAAAAAAAGTCATGTTTTTTAAAAAAAAAACAAAAATCATGAAATTGTATTATTTGTGTCCTAAGAAGATGGGAAATTGCAATGAATTTATTTTCTGATTTCTTGCCCTTTTTAGGATTAATGTGGTTCTATCTGCATTTTTTTTAAGATGCTGTGATGATGATACATCCTGGAACCACTTCTGGCCAAATTGGTACAGCCTTGAACTGCAAAATGGCAGAGCTCACTATATTGCCACTTGATTGTTTTACTGTAACTTCAGCCAAAAATAAAAATGTTGTATTATTTAACTGCCATCAAGTTGATTCAAACCTGAATGAGCTTCTTTCTTCTGCTGAACACAAAAAGGTATTGTGAAGAATGTTTGTAAACAATTGCTGTCCACTTCCATGGTAGGAAAATACTAAGGAAGTAAGTGGAGCCCCAAAACTGTTTGGTTACAAACATTCTTCAGAATATCGTCCTTCGTCAGCAGAAGAAAGAAGCTCATACAGGGTTTGGACCAACATGATGGTAAGTAAATAATTACATAATTTTCATTTTTGGGGAACTATCCCTTTAAATACATTTTAAATAACTTTAAAAAAGTGTTAATATTATTGTGTTTTGTAGCTGATCAGTTAATTAAAAGTTTTGTAAACATTACCCTTATTGTGTTTTTGCCATTTATATTTTGCCATTAAATTTTTAGTTCAGATATATGTAACTTATATTTAACATATATTTAATTTACATATACATTGTTGCCCATATATGAACATGTACTATAAAGACATATATGTGTGTATTTAGGGAAATATATGTTACATATGTGAAAGCGGCTATTTTGTATATCTGTGTAATCCATACATGGACATATATTATATATGTGTTTTACATATATTGCCATATATCAGATTTTCATAAAGCTGAAACGATTAAACATATACAATATTGACAGATATTCAACTTGAATATTGAACAAACAGCGATATGCTGGCGCTTTTGTGTGAAGTGCATTTTTGATAAACGCACATAGAAAAGGAACAATGGCCTAAAAATCATAAGAGGTAGGCTATCAATCGGGAAATTCTACACAGGTGTCATTCGCGCAGATAATGAGTAGTCAGTTGATTCAGTTTGATAGAATATTATGTCATTATGCGAAAACGAAGTCAAGGTTTAAAACCATTGCTGATTTTTGTTCATTTATATTGTTTTAGGTTTCGAACACAAGGGTGGAATCAGACCTGGATAACGCCCAACGTCTGGAACACACGTCAGACGACAGACAGACACGCACATGCACACACACAAAAGAAAAATATTTTAACAAATAAAAAAGTATTGTTAACGTACTATTGCTTGTGTGTTTATTCCTTGGGTAGATCAATTTTGTCTGCTCTGACTAATGACGTTTACATATATTAAAATGACCTGTAGCGAACGTTCGCTATAGGTCCCCACAACGTTTTCTTGAACGTCCCGTAAACGTCCCTGTTACGTCCCCGTTTCGTCCTCCGGACGTTCTGCGAACGTTCCCAGTACGTCCCGCGAACGAACTCGCAACGTCCCCATGACGTCCAAAAAACCCTACACGATGACGTCCAGGGGACGTTCGCAGATGCCATTCAGGGGACGTTGTGGCGACCTTTTTTTGTTAGCTGGGTTTAAGCATCATTTTGGTGCATATTTAGGTAAAAGGGACAGTCTCTCTGTCATTCTGTGAACTAAGGGCATGTTCCAAGGAACAAAGGAATTTAGAAGGAACTCGGTCTGGTTCTTGTGTTGGGTGGGGGAGCACCACCCAACAAAGTTTCCTCATGTGATGGTCCTGATGTGCCGTATCTTTGACCATTAATCTTGGGTTTCTCGCCCCAGTATTGACAATCTCCTTCCTGAGTTGGGATTATCAATAATTGTGTTCTTTTGTTTCAATGTTGCAAGTTGTTCAAAGCTGTGAAAGTTGGCTGGTTAGGCTTACTTCAGGCTGGCTGTCGCCAGGGTATCCTGGACAGATTTATGACATGGTCCTGGGCCTCTTTGTGGAATTTGGCTCTTTGGTTTCAACCAAATGTTCCGATCGAATCTTTTATTTGTCTGATTCGCTCTGATACCCTACAGTTAATACAATGTTGTAAAATTATATAGTTAATTTTTTGGGGTAATCAACTAATGCATCAAATAATGTCAACAAATAAAACCTCATTGTAAAGTGTTACCATACTACTACTACTACTAACTACTAACTAACTGACTTTGCAGTGCACGATTCGGGCATGTCCTTGACATTTTATGTGATATTCAATTATTTATTTTTATAAATTAAATACAAATAATACAGTGCCCTTTTCATTTTCTGTGAAAAGTTTTGATTTTTTTTTCCTTGTCAATATATATGGCTTGCATGGGTAACCTCTGGCATTCAACATAACATAGGACAAGACATTTATTGTAAAAGGCTTTGACCTCTCTTGTTTATTCTGACTTTCATTCTGCTTCCCACAGAACTAATATCCTCCCCTTCTATACCAATCCATGGCCCTCCTTTCTCTGGGTACTGTCAACAGTTTTTTTCTTGCCTTTCTCTTTTTATTCATCCTCACGCATCTTCTTTTTCACACTTTTTCTCCTCCGCCCCCTTTTTTTCTTCTTCTTCTTCTTCTTTTTCTTTTTCCATCATCAGCTCCAGCAAGTTTTGAAGCCTTAATGATATTCTGAGAAAGATGCCCACTGGGCTTTATTTGTTTTTGTTCTTTGCTCTATTTTCCCTGGAACAAAACCACACTGACTGATGCCAAACAGATGAATTTCTGTTGTGCATGTTACTCAGCGTGCATTGTTCATCTCTCCACACCTCAGTTAAAGCAAAATAAAGCAAATATACACTTCTGGATACATTTTTAAGTACTGTCTGTATGGGACCTTATCATCATTGGCCCCTTGACCTCCAAAATTATTTTCTTAAAAACGGCTTAAAATATAAAAACCAGACGATCAAAAATGATTTGGGATAAATTCTGTATGAAAAAAGCAGATAATGTTCAGTGTAGACTTCTAAATGAGTGTTTGTTGCGTATCAGCTGCAGCTTTACTCAAAGATCTTGCTGTAAGTACATGCAAGAGTGCATCTTAAAGGGGTCATCGGATGCTAAGTTCACTTTTTCATGTTGTTTGAACATTAATGTGTGTTGGCAGTGTATGTACAAATCTACCTTATAATGATAAAAATCCATGCAGTGGTTTTTAATTAATCTGTAAAAATAATATCCCCTTTTTCAAATCGAGCCGTTCTCAGATGCCTGTCGGTGTGGCGTCACACCCACAGAAGCCGCTCCCACAATAGTTGATTGACATGAGCTCTTACCTTAGACCAGCTGTCACAGTCCAGGAACTTTCCATGTTTTGATGCCAGAGCAGGGATGTAAGTTAGACAATCTCCGATTGAGCGATTGAGGTGTTGTGTTGCTGGATGTAATAATGAACATAGTGGTCGTCATTTACTCCCAACATCTGAGCCGCTGAAGATGCAGTAGATTACGTTTGTTTGTGAATGGAATGCGCCTCCCGATCTACATATATCCGTCTATGTTCGGGCGAATCATTCATGATCCAGCTTCACTTACAGCGAAAGTGTGTATAAGCGTTTTTTTATGAATCTTTGTGATCGCCTTTCCTTATAACGTGGTAGTTAGGAAGTTTAGCGGCTAAACGCAGCTAATGTAAACATGACCGTTTTTCCACTGAGAGAAGAGAGGGGCGGGGTGAGCAGAGCTCATTTGCATTTAAAGGAACAATCCTTAGAATGAGATGATTTTTGCAGAGCTGATTTTGGCAAGGTAAAAAGGGTGTTGTTTTACAAACCCATTGAGAATTTTTAATCAAAGTATATTAAAGACTCTTCATTAAGACCCTAAAGAATCATATCAACTTGTGGAAAATGGGCATCCGATGACCCCTTTAAGAAGCATGTTTACATGCACATTAATGCTAACTGAATGATAACTAACAAAAAAACTGTTTCCTGAAAAAATGGCTGGCAGGTCTGCAAAACAAAACTAGCCCAATTGCATTTTTTTTCCATGGTTTTCTCCTCAGTCGGGTTAATCTAAAGCCATTTACGAGAAAGAAAAACATTTTAACATGTTTACAGGACCACATGCATGTTGAGTTATAAGCATAATCGGTTTAAGAAATTAAGGATATGTTTCATGTGAAAAACCCTTATGTAATATTGCAGTTTCATTGTAATAAAATTCATTCTTGCAATCAACTTGAGTTGATGTGTCTATCCAGAGCTGGTACACAATGCAACTGGATCTTTTTGCAAGTATTCATCTGAGAATGGGTTAATTGCAGCCATAAAGGGATGCACATGGTGCACAGCATTCAAATGACGCTTGAATGGTATTAAGAGGGCTCATGTGTGCCAAGAACACATTCTCCACGCCATTACACCACCAGGACCAGCCTGTGCTGTTGACAGAAGGGAGGATGGATCCATGGATTCTGGCTGTGTGCACCAAATTCTGACCCTACCATCTGTGTTTCACAGCAGAAATCGAGATTCACAAGAAGAGGCAATATTTTTCCAATTTCCAACTATGCCCAGCAGCCCAGTGGACCATGTTCTTGCTGACAGGAGCATCATAGTCTTTCACTGCTGCAGGCCAGTGATTTCAAGATGTGACATGCTGTACATTCAGAGGTGACCTGCGAATAAGTTGTAAGACAGGTTAGTTTCAGTACAGACCATAACAATTGGATTGGAAATAGCATATAAACCTTTTAAGGCAGACCTACCATGAAATTTAAGTTGTGAAATGATGGTATGTGTTTATGTAGATGCCACAATTCAAAGTGATTTTAAAATCAGATTTCTTTAAAACCACATTTCACAACCAAATTGAAGACTACACTACCCACAATCCTTAATAGAGATAAACCAATCAGTCCCTTTAACCAAGGAAACAGGAATCAACAGTGACAAGAAATTATTGTGAATGACATAATTGTTTCTCTTCACCTTTGAATAAGTTTATATACAGTATTGTTGTAATTCCTCTCAGAAATCATTTAATTTGCTTCATGGCTTATATTCTTTATACAATTGGTCACATTTTAGTTTAGGGACCAATTCTCACTATTAACAGACTATTAATTACGACTTTTGCTTCAATAAACTCTTAATTTGCTGCTTATTAATAGTTAGTAAGGTAGTTGTTGGTTTAGGTATGGGGTGGATTAAGGGATCTAGTATATAGTCACGCAGAATAAGACTTTAATATGTGCTTTATAAGTACTAATAAACAGCCAATATGCTAGTAAAATCCATGCTATCAAGCAACTTGTTAATAATGAGATTTGGTTCTTAAAATAAAGGCTTACTATAGAATTTTATTTTTACAATTATACAATAACAGTGTATTATTTATTTATTTATTTATTTATGTTGAGAAAATGAACTTGGAAAATACTCTAAGAAACTAAGTCTGCTAAAAAAAAGGCTAAAAAAGTAATCAAGGGGTGTCTGAGCTTAGTGAAAGGTCAATTGCATTATGATGCAAATTATTTGAATTGATTCCTACGGCACAGAAGAATTGCAGATGCCAGTGATGTTGCCTTAAGAAAGTCTTACCTGTGCAGATGTCAGGCTGTCAAATTATCTAGGCATGTGGGTTTACATCTTCTCTCACATTTTCCATTACTCAGGCTTATATATCAATGTCAACCTCTATTAGCACATGCAATGAATAAATAAATATTTTAAAAGTGGCTAACACATTTGATTTCAATTACAACCATCATACCAACTCTTTGTAAGTGCTGGCACATCATTTAGATTTACAAAGAGCTTTTGCACTAAGCCAGTGGCCTGGAGGGTTTTAATTAAAACTATAAATACTCCTACATGACACACTAATAATGCAACATAGCTCTATGCCTGATTTCCCCATTGTAAACCTTTTAAGATTTCACATGGCTCTTCCCTAGACTAATATGATGCTGCGGGCATGAATCAATTGGTTTTTAATTGGCATGCAGTGCAAGACGCATCTCAAGATTTATTATTTATACTTCAAAAAACACATGGTTGATTACTGGAATATTTTGGTCTATTGTCTGATACTAGAAGAGACTAAATAATAAAAACATTTTATGTTAAACAGTCGCTTACCGTAAGTTTACTGTTGTTCAGATATTGTTACAGAGCGAACAAAATGTGAAGCGGGTAGATCCAAGTGCAAAGCTTTATTCATAGATATGGTCAAAAACAGGCAGGTTTGAACACCAGCAAAGAGATACAGTACAGGCAAGACACGTAATCCAGTGACAGGTGTGGGTCAATCGACGACAAACGTAATCCAGGGGGTGAGGCAAACGGGTAATCCAAGCTGACAGACGATAGTCCAAATGAGTGGCGAACAGCAAGTCCAAAACAGCAAAACAAAAGGTTAATCTAAGACAGGCACTAAATCCAGGGCAAGCAGAAATCAGACAAGATGAGATAACAGGCAAGGATCAAGACTCTGAAAACCAGCCTAGAAACAAGACAACTAGACTCAGAAAACTGGGAAAAGCTCGGAGTGGCTCCATAATGTAGCTATCACTAGGGGAGTGACAAATGCTGTACAATACTCAACCCTGAATGATGGTGACGGCCTCGTATTTATACTGTATGTGATTGGCTGCAGCTGTGTGCGTAATCAGAGAAGTGGAGCATGAAAAATGTAACAGTCAGTGTAGTGTGAGAGTCAGTGTAATAGGAAAGCGGTGGTGAGCAGCACCAAAGACCATGGACAGGATGCGTGACAGATATGCTCTTATGGTATAATGTCTAATGGCTCTGCAAACCCACCTACAAACCCTGCTGGTACAGAGTCTCTAGTCTCTAGTCAGACTGACAGCAGAAGGTCTGGAAACCTTGGTTGCTTTGAATGACCAAGGGGCACCCAAGACTGACAGGTAAAGCACGCCATATGACTGACAGGTAAAGCAACCAGTCATGTTTAGTTTTGTGCCACGTCAAATGTCCCCACTATAACAGACCAGTGTGTGAACTTTAAATATTTCACATCCTTTTGAAAATCCAGCATTTTGTTGATCCTGATTAGCGCTCATCATCACAGTTGTAAACACGAAGGCTTTATTCTTTCATGAGGGGATGTGGTGTCACGGCATCTTTGTTTCCAGGCAAACCATTAAGGAATGTGACACACACATCTCCAAGAAATCCTGTATACTTCAACCAATCCGATAACGACTTCAAAACTCCTTAAGTGTTTCCACTTCTGTGTGCCATATGCAAACATTGAGCGAATGGTCCGTGGCTGTGACGTCTGAGGCTGAGATACCGAGACTCAAACCCATGACCTTTGGGTACAAATCTGATTCTCTAACCATTATACCACGTCTGCCAAATTTCAGGTTTCGTTTTAAAAAAACCTAAAGAACGAACCATTCTAAGATGTGGTAGTAGATTCTGAGCTGCTACTGCAAATGTCTGGTCATCACTCAATTTCAGTCTGGTCCTTGGAGTGTGTAGAGTCATCTGATTTGCTGACCTAACAATCTGGGTGGTTTAGAATCTGTGGCCAAGTTATGCAATACTTTATTTGCAATGATCGATTATTTAAAATCAATTCTGTACTGACTGTACTGGCAATCAATGAAGTGAGGTTAAAATCTGTGTTACATACTGTTTTTTATGAGTACCTGTTCAAATCTGGCAGCCACATTTTGAACCACTTGAAGACAGTTTAAAAACACTTGGCTAACACCCTCACACAGCGAGTTACAGTAATCTAGTCTTTCAGAAATAAATGCATGAATAATCATTTCACAATTACTGGAGAACAGTTTAACCTTTCCTATTGATCTTACATAGAAGAAACAACTTGGTCTGTTTACCAATTTCAAAGAACTATCAAATTGGACACCAAGGTTGTTCACCACAGATTTATAAAAAGGGGCTAAATTGCCCAAGTCAAAAGAGTTTTGGGTGTCAGAAGCCCTGAACCAGATTGTTTCAGACTTTCATTCAAATTCAGAAAATTTTGTGACGTCCAAGGTTTAACTTGCCTTTAACTTCTTTTATTTCAATAGTAAAGAAAATAACTTTTATCCTGTTTTCGCAAAGGTAGGTACACCTAAGTGTCATCGGCAAAACAATGAAAAGATACTCCATTCTTATGATATGTGGCATATATAATGGAAGCAAGATTGGGCCCAGAACAGATCCTTGTGGAACCTCACTAGACATTTGTTACCACGTGTACAGATTTGCTCACTGAATTCTCACACCTGTCTCTTCTTTTACCACTTATTATTTTGTGCATGTCTTGCCCTTATTCAGTTCAGCTCTTTGTCTTGTATTGTTTAAACTGCCACATTTTCTCTTGTGACTTTCTTTATTACTGGGATTTTTGGCCCGCTTTACCTGAAGAGCCATTTGTCTGGGCTGTATGACCTCAAAGTGTTTATTGGTATATACCTATAAATAACACATTATATGAACTGAATTATTATGAACTGAATTATCAAAAGTTATAACTCCACCACTTTCATGTGACATCAGTAACAACAGTGCTATATTGTTGAGACAACTGTCAGACCCTTTGGACTGTTTAGTGTGTGTTTTCCCTGTGTTGCCCTTTTTTGGTCTTCCTGTTCCGTTTCTTATTATTTACGTCACTGTTTTATTGTTCACCTGTCTCCCCCTGATTGGTTGTTTCTATGTATATAGTTTGGTTGTATCAAGTTTAGGTTGTCGGTGATTGTATTGTATTGTTATTCTGTTCCCGTTCGTTTACGCTGTGGTTTTCCCTGCTGTTCCTGTCCGTTCCTGCCTCTATTTGGATTATTTAATAAATGTTCATGCATCGGACTCTCTCGCCATTCTCATCATTCTCTGCACACCGCGACGCGTGACAACAACACAGTTTAAACAAGGGACATACAATTATGTCAGTATGGTTGCTTAGGTACTACAGAAAGAGTTGTGACTAGTTAGCAGCAAGTTATGGTGTTTTACGGGAAAAAGAACCTCTGATTAGGACAAAAATACAGATTAACTTGGAAAGATTGTATTTCTTGTCACACATGGTTCAGATACGGTGAACACTGAAATTTGCGTATAGAGCTCATCTTGAAAGCAGCTTGCAAATGAAAGCTCATTTTCAACCCACAAGAGTACTATACAATGTTCATGGCGCAAAACCTAAATCTTACATTAAATCAGTTCAGCGCACCATTGTAGTCAGTGTACCGCTGTGATTTACACAGATCACCCAGCATAATGTTAAATCTCAAAAAGTGTATTTCCAAATAGTTCACTGTGCTTGACAAAATATCTCATCACAGATGTGCTGCCGTTAGACGACGGCTGGGAAATGGATCTGAAACGAAATGGCTCACCCTAAAGACTTTTATGACAGAATTTATATATCTGACTGCACCATAACACTTTGCATTTCCTGTTCTGTGCCTGTCCTGTTCTGAGGTACTGATGGAAGAGAGAGCGAGTAGAAAATGTAATGGCACCATCTGATTCTTTAATCAGAGCTGGGATGTGAGGAGCTGACTGTCTCTGAGGGGCGGATACGTCCATGCTGTCTGCTGGTAATGGGGGCTGAGGAACTTACATGCGTGCACATGATCAAAGATGGCAGAAATGGAACAAAACCAAGCAGTTAGTTGCTGTTACCGTAATGTAATGTTTCATAATTGGATACTGTCGATTAAATTCTTGTTTCTGAAAATGGCATGTTTTATACTGTAAGTATATCTTAAAGAAAACATTTTGACTTTATTTTTATCTGTAACACTTTAGGGACCAGTGCTAACTATTAACTTGTGGCTTATTAGCATGCACATTACTAGCATATTGGTTGTTTATTGTCTGAACATATTTTATATACCTTAATCCTACCCCATAACGAAACTTAACAACCTTACTAATTAATAATCACATCAGGAGTTTATTGAGGCAAAAGCTGTAGTTAATCGCTAAATTACATTTAGTTTACATTTCAATATGCATCCAAGTCCACATTTTTATTGTGCATATTAAAGCAGATCTGAGGGCGAGTTAAAAATGAAGTTTAATTTTTAAGTGAAAATGTTTTTGTACTGAAATGAACTTGCTAATGACCACAGTGCTGGATTGGCTAATGAGTTATTTATGTCAGTTAAATAGAAGATTTGATCTAGCCTAACTGATCTCTGGCTGCATATCCGTTTTGGTTTATGAGCTGTGTTCTACCAATCATCTGATCCCATCTCCAGTTGAAGCACGCTCATCCATTACGTTGAAAAATAGATGAATGCTGCTTCCTTATCTGTGTAATCCTGACAGTAGCACAGCCCCTCCCTGTGAGATGAAGGGAGAGACGGCTCACTCTAAAGGGAGATCTATGACAGATTGCTTTGCTCTCTCCAGCTAAACGCTGTCCTCAGAAATCTTGCCTGGGAAAACAGGCAACAGCAACATCACAAGATTCTTGATAAGGGTGTGTGGGGTCTCTTGATTTTTCTCGATGCTTTGCTTTCCAGATTAATTTTTATTTCTTAGCAATGCTAAGGGATGAACTTGTTGTTAATGTATGAGTAACAATGTGTAGTGTGAAAATGTATGTGACCCTGGACCACAAAACCAGTCGTAAGTAGCACGGGTATATTTGTAGCAATAGCCAACAATACATTGTATGGGTCAAAATAATCATTTTTTCTTTTATGCCAAAAATCATTAGAATATTAAGTAAAGATTGTGCTCCATGAAGATATTTTGTAAACTTCCTACCATAAATATATCAAAACTTAATTTCTGATTAGTAATATGCATTGCTAAGAACTTCATTTGGACAACTTTAAAGGCAAATTTTCTCAGTATTTTGATTTTTTGCACCCTCAGATTCCAGATTTTCAAATTGTTGTATCTCGGCCAAATATTGTCCATTCCTAAAAAAACATACATTAATGGAAAACTTTTGCTAGCATTTACTATATATCTCTCTGGATTTACTGGATTCACTAGGTATTGGTTTGAGTAAAAGTTAATTATTTGCTTTATTCTATAAAGGTCTGATAACATTTCTTCCAATTTTCAAGTAAAAACATTAACATTTTTACATATGTGTGTGTGTGTGTGTATGTATGTATGTATTTACTTACCTGAAAGTTGGTCAAAATAATAAATGTTTTCATTTGCTGTGACTGAAAATCAGGGTTATTCCAAAGTTTTTTTTTTTTTTTTTTTTTTCTGTTCTCTTCTGCAGTTAAAACACTGGTATTGAGTTGTCTAAAAATGAATATAAACTCTGAAAACATGCCATCTTTTTTGTTATTTTGTCCGATTGTCATTTCATGCTCTAAATTGCTAAATTGCCTTTTTTTTTTTTTTGGAAGAAATTTGAAAGAAATGTAGTGGTTTACAGAATAAAATCTCTCTCTCTCTCTCTCTCTCTCCTTCGGCTTGCTCCCTTTTTATCAGGCGTCGCCACAGCGGAGTGATCCGCACAGCCGATTTGGCACGTTTTTACCCCACAACCCAGCCCTGAGAGTGCAACCCCAGTGCTGGGAGTTTACAGAACAGAATAAAATAAAATAAAATAAAATAAAATAAATAATTACATGAAAAAATCTTTTGAATGAAAAATGTATTATTATTATTATTATTATTATTATTATTATTATTGTTATTAAATGAAAAATTCATTTGAATGAAAAATGTATTATTATTGTTGTTGTTGTTGTTGTTACATTAAAGCAGCATTACATGAATAAAGTAGTGAGCAATGCAAATAACATATTAATGTGTAACATTTTTAATATGCAGTTATTTTCTGGAACAGTTTATTAACTATTATTTGTTAACTGTACTTTTCTATTCTATTCTATTCTATTCTATTCTATATTATAACATTTAAAAGTAGCATTATATACAAAAAATTATAAAGCTTCAAAACCATCTTTTGGTCATTTGTAGCTACTTTATGTTCTGAAACACTATGGCTGATTTATGATTCATAGTTCATTTAAAATGTCCCATCAATATGATGTTCTATGAAACTTGCTCAGAAACACCCAGAATCTGGCCAGAAAACTGTCGGACAACAAAAAATATGTCCAGCATGCTAGACATATGGAATGAGGAGGCTAAATATGCATGTTTATTTGTGCAGAAAGACCCTAAACCATTCAAAACATGTCTCTTCTTCATTTTTCACTGCAAATACTTTGATTCTAATGCTGTTTTATATCTTTTCAGAATATATTTATTCCAAGCTGTAAATCATTCAGTCAATATCTCAATACCACATTTTGTTTCTATAGAACTTTATTTCATGTACTTGTACATTTTTAAATCCTCTATGCTTGTATCTAAAGACATCTCAGATGATGCTCTCTTTTATACATAACAATATACAGTACATCTGTGGCAAACATTAGCAGACACAACCCACACTTTGTGCTTTACCTTTTTTTCCCTGTATTTTTGGTATGTTTTAACATCATCACGAACAGACAAACATTTGCAATATTTCATACACTGGCATGCGCACACTGATCTGAACCTTTTTGAAGTCAAAACAACACCAAACAACATCCTTTTTGTGGTGTGTTCTGCAACTTTATAAATTAGCATTTTAATGCATTCATTTATTGGTTTTATTCTCACACATACGGTTTTGTCAGTCTTATGCAGTTGACTTTTTTTCTTTTTTTTTTTTTTTTGTGGGTTAAAAAGAAAACATAAAAAGGGCTCAAACAATAGGGGGTGTAGCTGTTGATACGCCAGGCAACACTTTAAACAGGCCTGCCTGGCGGGAGAGCAGACCACGAGTATGTGAACATCTGAAAGGAGCAGAAACAGACGCAATGTCTCACAAAATATGTGCCAAACACTTCTTCTTGCTGGCCTGCTTCAAAAGGTTGCTCAGAATCATCAGATTTTCTTTCTTTTCGAGTTCAGCAACCTGCTTTCAGGCTTCATTTTGACTTGAAATAACAATATACTAGTATGGTTATAAATAAAACCAATGAGCTGAAAGCCAACAGAGCCTGCGTTTTGATGCACATTTTTCATTGCTCAGAATGACATACACATCTATAACATTCAAAATCCTAAACATCTCTTTCATTCCTCCGTGTGCTTGTGAAAATACAGAGCAAACTTCAAAACACACTATTATGATTCATTAAATAAGAGCTTTTACATACAGTACACCATACATTCTTTAATGGGTACAACAACCCAATCTCACATGAAAAAGTAACTATTATATGAGGTGACGATTTCATATGAATTTGTATGATGTTAGACATACAGTTTTTGTAAGCATGAAGGCCCACCTCTATTCCCAACAATTTGCCAAAATGTTAAATAGTTATGAATTGCCTTGAGTTTGGGTTGGTTGGGTTGGTGTTTGAATTTGAAGAGTATTTACAGTGTAGTTTCAATGCATATTCTCATTAACTTTTACAATATTAAAGATAAATGTGAAAAACAAAATTCTAAACAAGTGTTGTATGTTTCTGCTTGTTGCAGTGCCAAAAATTCACTTTCTAAAATGTTTAAAGGAATGTTTACCTTTATGAAGATACATTTTTCAGACATATATCAAAATGCATGTTTTTCATGTATGCCTAAGGTCTATATTAGAATATTATGAAATATAACAAAAGGATCCACCACATTTTGAACATCTGTGGCATTTTTGTCAGATATTTGCACCCTTAACCCTTTAATTTCTGATCCTGGCTGTGTTGAAGCATATCATTCTAATCAGTTTATTAGTGTAAATATTTATTTACTTATCTAACATTATTTCTAGGTGTAAAACTGAACATGTGCAAGTAACTAAACCTGTCAAACACAATAGCATAACACTGATCTCAATGTACAGCTTGCTGCAGACTTAAATAAAGAGAAAGATGATGAGTTTGTCCTTTAAAATAGAAAGGGGGAATCAGACTATCCCATCCAATCTGACAAAGACAACATTGTTTAAAAAAAAAAAATGTTTTCTGACAGTAACAACGAATATTGCAGAATATTGAAAAATGAGCTGAAGGGAAACTGCTGAGAGCTATACGTCTGAGAGATGTGAGATGAAACCTGTGTCGTGGCCATGGAATTTCAAATGAACAATAGATGCTGCATCTTATAGTCTAACTAAGGCCTGTTTCACACCGCATACACAAGTGTGTAGGCAAAGCAGCAGCAGGAGAGCACGCTGTGCTTTTACATCCACAGCAGTTCTGGTGTGTAACACAGCTGCAACTCTATACAGAATGTAAAGTGATTTCTGGGTTGCTAAATTGAACATTTCCTCTAATGATGGCAACAAACTATACAATTGTTATTGAGAGTGTGCAAAAGCCTGAAATAAACATAACTTGTTGATACTTTGACGTTTTGATCTGCAGTGTAAACTGCACACACCCATACTGAAAACACACATTTTTAAGCAGTTACATTTATTTTTGAAAATGTATGTTTCTAATAAATAACTACAGCTGAAGTCAAAAGTTTATATACACCGTGCAGAATCTGCAAAATGTTTATCTGATCAAAATAAGATGGATCATACAAAACGCAAGTTATTATTTTTTTTATTTAGTACTCACCTGAATAAGATATTTCACATAAAAGAGGCTTACATATAGTCCACGAGAAAATGTAATTTTACCCCATTCAAAAGTTTACATACATTTGATTTTTTTTTTTTCATGAGTCCCTTGTTTGTCCTGAACAGTTAAACACTTTGCTGTTCTTCAGAAAATTCTTTTAGGTCCCACAAATTCTTTGTTTTTCATCATTTTTGTATATTTCAACCCTTTCCAACAGCGACTGCATGATTTTGAGATCCATCTTTTCACACTGAGGACACCTGGGAGACTTATATACAACTATTACAGAAGGTTCAAAACGATGCATTAAGAGCCAAACTTTTAGAATTTGAAGATCAGGGTAAATTTACCTTATTTTGTCTTCTGGGGAACATGTTAGTGTCTTCTGTAGCTTCTGAAGGGAAGTACTAATCAAAAAAAAAAAGGATATTTAGGGAAAATAAGAAAAATGTACACTTCCTCATTCCATTCAAAAGTTTACACCCCTGGCTCTTAATGCGTCGTTTTTCCTTTTGAAGCATCAGTGTTCAAATACACAGAAATGCTGAGAGTTTAACTGTTCAGGACAAACAAGGGACTCATCAACAACTGTCATTAAAAAAAAAATTCAGGTAACAACACAGTATTAAGAATCACATGTATGTAAACTTTTGAACAGGGTCATTTTTATAAATTCAACCATTATTTCACCTCTTTAGAATTGTAGCAATGTCTTTGAATGGGGTGTGAAAGAGGCCTAGTTTTTAGTAACAAGTAATTTGTCTGTCCACAATGAAAGTGCAAATGCTACACGCAACACAATAACAGTCAATTAAAACATATCTGAAGTTTAACATATACCGCTGCCAGTGTGAATGCGTCTTTGAATGGAACCCAAACATAAGCAAAACATTTCATTGGATTTCTACTGAGTTATAATCATAATGCTATTAATTCCATTACTGACTTTTAAATCTAATCGAATGATAATGTATCAATCTCTCTGTCTGGCTTTTACCTCCAAAGCCCTTGCTATATATCTCCAAAATAGTGTTGACATAGATGTAGGCCTATATAAAACAAAGAAAAATGTCTGCTTATAGAAGTTAGAGTATGAATGTGTGGTGCCTGCACAGCACAACATGAATGGCACCTGAATCTCCAGGTACTTCCTGGTACAAAGCAGTGGTGAGTTTGTGCTTTAGGTGAGCTGTGCTCATGTGTGACATACGCTACCTGGTAACAGCTTAACATTAAATTCCACAATTGGGTCTTTTCCCATTCTGTTACTTTAGCTTCATCTGGTACTTTTTTCATATAATTCATTTATATAATTTATATGGATTCCAAACACTTTTATTATAATTAGCTGTCTTAGTGGTTGAAGAGTAATCTCTTGCAGATTATAAGTGCAATTCATATAAAAGACATTTTAATGTTATTTACAAGTGATTTGTAATTTTATTATTTTACAATATGGACAGTATTTGGGAAAAAAAGTAGGAAATATGTGCAATAAAATAATGACTTTACTGTATCCTTTTACGCGTACAGTTAATAAATAATCTATTCTATTATAGATGATATTCTCTCTGCCCTTTCATTTTTAGCTTTCTGTTTAATAGGCTTCATGATAAGAGAATGAGAGGCTGGAGGCTACGTTTTGATGAGCACTCAATTAATTTTAATTTATATTCCAATTCAAAGGGCTACTTTGAGAAAAGACAGTTTGCAAGACCATGTCCGTCATTTATTTACCCCTCAAACTGTTTCTGTCCTTTGGCTTTTTCCTAACTTTCTAAATCAAATTCATCATAAGCGTGCATCTGTAGTGAAATGAGAGACAACATCTTCTATTTATGGTAATACATTTGGGCTATTTTCGTAGACATGAAAATAAATTTAATATTTTAATGAAATATATATTCTAGTTAAGTAGTAGATGTCTCAGAACACAGAATGCAATACAAATCAAAAGGTCTGGATCTTATATATTATATCTGTGATATATAAACATACAGTATGTGCCTTTCTTTGAACATCTAGTCACATTTGTGTACTTAATTGTCTTACATTAAAAGCATTTCTTAAGGTAAACTCAGTTTAAGGCTGTTCATCATAAACAGTTGAGGTATAAAATATAACAAATTAGTGAAAAAACAACAGCGTAAACTGATAGATGAAGAGGCCGATCATTTTTTTTTTCTCTTCCACAATTATAAATTATCATTTAATTGTTTGAAAATAAATATGTTGCATTATTATTATTATTATTATTATTATTATTATTATTATTATGTTGTTATTTAAATATTATTGTAAGCTATTACTCCATAGTCCTTACACCAAGGTCTGTCTAGCATAGATTTAAAATAAATTCAATAGCAGCAACTTACAAAGTTTTTGCTGGTTTTCCAAAATCCTTGCAAAATGTTAAATTAAGCAAAACACATCTAAGCTTTATTGGTGTGTTTCAAAAATGATGTTTGTTAAGGATGGTATTTATTATTAAGCATTACATACGCCAATATGTTTCCACTGAATTATTATCAGCTATGTATATGTCTCATTAAATTTAATAGTCCTTACGAATATAACCAGAAGCTTTCCATTTCTCAGAATCGCTCAATAAACAGTGTAATGTGTTCTGCAAAAACACTGCATAACCTTAAACTATGTTCGCGTTGATCAGTGTGTGATTGCTTCCAGGATATAACCCTAATCTTTTCCTGTTATTATCATGATTGTTCCAAACATTCCATATTTAACCTTTGACCTCAAGTGTAAGAAATCATCCACTCCTGTTTGGAATATCATGTTAAAATCAATATGTTGCAGGCAGCAGTTTTAAAGCCTTTATGTGATGCTATTGAGTTTCCACCCACAACCTATTTATGCCATGACTACGGTATATGCAGAGGGGTCTTTGATAGTAGCTTAGCTGAGGTATGAAAATGGAACGTGGAGAATCCAAAAAAGGGAAAACACGTTTGGCTCCATGATCTTCTGTGCTTCTCAGAGTGTTGAAATGGAAACCCACTCTCACATCCGCCAAGGCAGTGGCTATTCTTAGAAAGGGCACAGTTGGGACCACATGCATTATTTATGAGGTGGATCCACATTCATCTTTCAACCTCTGGGCCACCTCAACTCAATCGCTGTGGCACTAACATACCGAGGTCAAAAATTCAGCTGTAACAAACACACAATTACACATGAAGTGTAGCTCAGCAAGGAACCGAAACCAAAGAGACAAGTAGTAGTGCGTCTCACTCGTGTCTCTCTGGAACTCTACAAAAATGTAGGTGTTTACAAGTAAACAATTAGCGTTCGAGCAGATGAAGTGGTCGCTGGGGTTATCGACCAACATTGACAACAAGTCAGAGGCAGTAGTAGTGTGGTGTGTATTAGTAATAGTAGTTGTAGCTGTAGTTAGTAGTGAACACGTAGCTTGCACTTTTAGGTTTGAAGGTTACCACCATCCCTCAAAGACGGTATTTGCGCAGGAGGTCGGCCTGCCACATGTACTTGCGTTCGGGAAAGTGCTCGGGAATCTTGATCTTGCGGAAGTCCTGGATGCACTTCTCCAGCTCCTCTTCGACAGTCAACTTTTCTTTCGCCGGCCGCTTCTTGCAGGTGCTGGTGTCCCGGGAACTTGCGGTGAGCGTCCGGAGAAGGTCGCTTTTGCGACGCTGCTCGGACTGCTGCTGCTGCAGGAGATGCTGAACGGGGCCTTTCTTGGGAGGCCTGTCCAACGTTTGCACGTGCGTCTGTCGGCTGACCGGGCCGCGGATGACGGTACCTTGCGGGGAGCTGGCCTCAGAATGGCTCTCCGAGCTGGAGGTGGAGAGTTCGTTGAAGGAGGTTCCACTCTCACCTTCGCCTTCACCCTTGTGACCTTTGCAGCAGCAGTCGCATGGAGGAGATGACCAGCGAGACGGGCCACCTGGAAAAGAGAGGAGAGGAGTTCACACAAGGCCTGAAGTTATTGATCCTCAGGGTGACATGGACTATGTTTATGGAATACTAGTGTACTTCTAATTTAACCCCTCCGGACCCAGGTCGTGAGCATGGGAAATGGACATGCTAACAAGGACACTAAAGACCATAGCCTCTTGCGTCAAATGCTGCTGCACCTCTTGAAATCGGGAGAGTGAGGTTTACCCTAGTGTTGGGTGATACGCTCAATTTTCATATCGTCCTGTCGTCAGCCTGTGAGAATGCAGATACACAATATTATCATGGTAATTTATTTATTTATTTATTTAGTTTCATTGCCGGAAAGTGAACCAACACCAGCATAAAGCTAAAAGCAACCTAATGTTTTCAATATGACTTAATTTGTGTTTAACATGATATCAATTTAATAGAAACATTGTAAGATACCAATGCTTACATTTCCTTAGTTATTCAAAAAGCAGCTACTAAAAACAAGCAAAGTACATTAACATGATCAATCATCACTGACTAGCCTAGCCTATTCTAGCGCAAGTTTATGCACTTTAATAAACACTCCCAGTACCAGAAGTAAATAGCCTACAATCACTGTATGATAAATAAATCTCTTACCCCTTATTTACACTATACACGTCTGCACGAAGGGGGTGCATTCACAGGCCATGGCCCCCCAAACGAGTTACTGTGCCACCCTTTTCCATCCTCTCTTCTCCTTGTTGAACATGATTGATTTTGTAAGTGAAAGTGAAACCGAAAAAACAGCATGTATAAGAAAGCAATTGCACGTTTTTGCGAGCGTCAGCAACTGCACGCAATCACAGATTGCATGCTTCCCACCCAAAACACACCCTCAACATGCGCTCAATGTGATCAGCTCTACGATGTGGCCACTGGAACTGATTGTGGCCACTCTGGTCAATGCCTGTGTTTATACCAGCCACCTCGCAGCAAGTTTCTGAAGCATCCCAGAAGCGGCTCTCAGAACTGCATCGCTGAAGTTAGGCACCTAGTCTATCGACACAACCCTAGTTTACCCGCACAGCACATACCACTTGTCCTACAATACACTCACCCCTCTAAACCTCACTCCCATCTGGGTCACAGCAGCAGTGTAACCCCACCAGTCCAAACTGCCCCACTCAAACCCGGGTAATCAGCATGGGAGGTGGGCATGCTAATCAGGATTCTAAAGACCACAGCCTCTAACTTTAATCACTACTACACCTCTTGAGATCAGGGGAGTGAGGTTTACCCGCATAACACCCCCCTACACCTCACTTCTCTCCGGGTCACAATACCAATATAACCCCACCAGTTTGAACCACCCCACTTTGAGCAGGACTCAAACTCGGTCGTCAGTATAGGAGGTGGGCACGCTAACATGGATGCTAAAGATCATACCTTGTAGCGTTATTCGCTACTGTGCATCTTGGGCACTATTTTAATGATCTAACCGAATGGTCTGAAGTGCATGGCGCAGGTGCACTCAGGACATGTCCGAAACCACTTTTGCTAATTTAACGACAGAAAAAAAAAGAAAAGAAAAATGGTCAGCGCACATGGTCCAAAAGGGTTGTACCTATTCTCTTAATGAGTCATGGGTGTGTTTTAGGCATAATGTGCAATAAACCAATCAGTCTCTTCTCCCATTCCCTTTAAAAGCCAGCTGTGCTTGCACCATGGCAGTTTCGCTATTTACATGGTGGAATTTGCAAGAGCAAAGACTGAATGCTAATAATAATCTTCTACACTGTAATCCCTTAATTTTTTATATTTAGCATGTATTACTAAAGCACCCTTTAAATCAAATAAAATAAAAATAATTAAATACTGCGCCATTGACTTGAGATCAGGTTTTAGTTGGTTAATGGTGGAAATGTTTTTAGTTGCCTCAAAATAGCAATGCGCCAACAATGCGCCTGAACACACCTCATTTTTAGACCAGCACACCCATGGGCAAACAGATGTGCATTTGTAATTTAAACAAAGTGGCGCTGGACATGAAAACGATAACTGTGTCAGGCTGAATCTAGCAAAAAACACTTGCGTTGCACCTGGCGTCGCATTGCGCCAAGTGTATGATTGCACCCTAAACCTCACCCCCATCTGGGTCAATAGTGTTAAAGGCCATTTATAGCAATAGGGTGCAAATAGAGTGCAAATAGGGCAAGTTTTTTTTGCATCTCAGAGTACAGTAGTATATTATAAAATACTACATATTATTAACACAATTTTCATTATATGGTTATATTTAATAAAAATACAAATGGATGCTACCTTATTGAGACTTTACTTCTCCCTATCACTAGAGCCCACCCCTGCATCTACCCCTAACCATATGGAACCTGATAATCAATAAAAGTGTCCTCAAAGGTCCTGGAAGGGAGAAACGGTTTTGAATGTGGTAAAAATATGAGCTGCATGCTTGAGAACAAACCATCATTTTCAATTAGGCAGCATTTACATTACATGGTTGAAGTGACCCAATTCCATTTTTTCTTCCTGTGTGGCACAGATTGGATATGACCCACAAACATGTAAACAGGAAACAGCCTAAAATATTCGCAGATCAGTGCAACCCATACTTTGGGTTGTTTTGCGAAGTGTATAGTATAAATGAAGATATTGGATCACTTTGAAAAGAAGATGTAATCTAGGCAAAACATTAGATACAGTCAACAAATCACAATTGGGTATCAAGATCAGCAGTGTAAATGCACCTTGAAAAGAACACTAGAGGCAGTAAAACTCAGACAGCGTTTATTCCTTTTTACACAAAGTATGATTTACAGGGCCACAGTTTTGATTAAGAAAGCCTAATTTTTACACATTTTCTTGCACAATATTATGTTATGGACTTCAAATCAATTTTAACATGACTTAAGATTTGAAAACTGATACTTTTGAATGTTAGCATCACATAAACAGCTTCATATGTATGGGTTTTTCTAACACAGTAGATTTTCTCGGTTGCACTTGTGAGGTGAAGTGCTCCAGTACGAATCCTGTGAAACTACCGTTCGACAAGACAGTTGAAACCTGCGTTTAACAAAGTTAAAATAGCACGGTTGCATCAGCGGGTGCATTTTTATATCACTTTTACATTTGTTAACACTATCGGGTAGGTTTAGGGTTGGATTTGATGTGGGGGGGTATGTTATTTTCCAACACAACAGAGCATTAGCCTTTTAGCGACACTCCTCGAACATTTAAATTCTGCACCGCCGCAATATGTACCTGATGCAACATAATAAAAATGCAGCAAAACATGCCTGTACCAACATAATAAAAACATGGCCATGGCTACGTATTAAAAGCGCATTTTATCGCCACTCATTGGACACTTCACTTTGAAACTGCTGTGAAACATGCAATAAGGTAGAAATGTAGAAATGTCACCTCGAACACGTATTTCCAAAGAACCTGGGTTGCCATATTGTTGTCTCATAACCTCATTATGGGTGCAAATAAAATTCAGTTATTCTGGAAATAGTGTTACAGTGTTCCTGAAAACCCATGTGTTCAAAGCAGTGATCATCTTAGCACCAGTATAATAGGGCTTACTCCACAAAAACATACTATATGCTTTTATGCTAACCACAAAGCACCACAATCGTGGGTGTGAGACAGACAACACTGACTGTTATTCACCTAACAGAGTGAAGCCAATTACACAGGCTGTGTTTTCTAAGGCCTGTCACTGATGAACTATGTCTTTTATTCTCCACCACACTGATCCACGCTATTTCACAACACTGATCCATGTCAGATTTTTAATTATGCAACCTCAATCCATTTGCATTTAATTATGCAAATGAAAGTCGGGGTGTCAAAAATGATTCACAGCGAGAGTGGCGGCACTTGATCAAACCCATTAGTCACCTATATGAATGTTTATGCACATATTCAGGGCCACATAGTTATAATTAAATATAATATAAAAGGTAATTGCACAGTTGTGTCCACATTTAGCAATCTAGATTTGGTGAGCACAGACCTTCACTGTCAAATTATCACCTTTCAATATGAAGCACAATAGTGTGGCACAAAAATATCCTAGAATCTGGACTCAGTGGATAAATGTCAGTGAATAAATATAGCCTATATAATATGGATGTACAGTGCATCACCTACCTAAGTTCTACCAAAGAAATAAACACACTATATATACTTCAATCCCTTTCATTTTAATAAAACCTATTTATGTTATTAACAGTTCAACATCTGTTGGACCTTCGACTGTAACTTTCATCACAGAATCACAACATATTAGCTATAAATATATTTTGATAAATATATATCTGTTATTCATAGCCTATTAAGAATTAACAAGGTTCATGAGGTGCACAATCATGCTGCAAGTGCCAGAAAGATGTTTATTTGCTGCAGTGAAACTATTTGGTGGTGCTATTGATCCCACACCAGCAATAGAGACCTTGTATTGCCAACACTGCAATAAAACAGTTGTGCTGTGTTGCAAAACACACATCAAACCTCTAGGGATCCAACCCAGGCATATGCGATATGATTTTAAAATTAAAACACTGAATCCCTTTTGCATTAACAACCATGAGAAACAATATGGCCATAAATATCTACAGTGCTTAAGACACAACCCATCTTTAATGGGACAGCAAGAGGCCCAAAAGAAATGACAGGAAGTTGTGCTTCTCATTATGTGGCAGAGTCTGCTCTGGAATTAATTTGTGTCACTCAGTATAAAAAGGGACCTTTGATTGATGAGTCGAGGCCTCATAATTGGTGTTTTGAAAAATGGCCCCTGACTTGGCAAAACAGCTAAATCAGCTGGTGGCCAATTTTCTTGTCCAAATGGAATTAACAGGATGCGGCAAAGTAGTGCTGACAAATGCCATACATTTAAAAATGCCTCTGTGAATAATGTAGTCATTCATGGGTAAATATTGAATAAGTTCATTAATGTGTGTGTATAAATATACACACACGCACACACACACACAGACATTAAAGGGGTCATCGGATGCCCATTTTCCACAAGTTGATATGATTCTTTAGGGTCTTAATGAAAAGTCTCTGATATACTTTGATTAAAAATTCTCAATGGTTTTGTAAAACAACACCCTTTTTACCTTGTCAAAATGAGCTCAGCAAAAATCATCTCATTCTAAGGGGTTGTTCCTTTAAATGCAAATGAGCTCTGCTCACCCCGCCCCTCTCTTCTCTCTGTGAAAAGACGGTCTTGTTTACATTAGCCACATGTAGCCGCGTTTAGCCGCTAAACTACCACGTTATAAGGAAAGGCGATCGCAAAGATTCATAAAAAAACCCTTATACTCACTTTTGCTGTAAGTGAAGCTGGATCATGAATGATTCGCGCGAACATAGACGGATATATGTAGATCGGGAGGTGCATTGCCTTCACAAACAAATGTAATCTACTGCATCTTCAGCTGCTCAGATGTCGGGAGTAAATGACGACCACTATGTTCATTATTACATCCAGCAACACAACACCTCAATCGCTCAGTCGGAGATATTCTTGTCTAACTTACATCCCTGCTCTGGCATCAAAACAAAGAGGTTGGACTGTGACAGCTGATTCGAGGTAAATCGCTCATGTCAATCAACTATCGCGGGAGCGGCCTCTGTGGGTGTGACGGCACACCAACAGGCATCTGAGAATGGCTCGATTTGAAAAAGGGAATATTATTTTTACAGATTAATTAAAAACCACTGCACGGATTTTTATCATTATAGGGTAGATTTGTACATACACTGCCAACACACATTAATGTTCAAACAACATGAAAAAGTGAACTTAGCATCCGATGACCCCTTTAATGAACTTATTCAAAAGGGACCTTTGACCTTTGATATATATATATATATATATATATTCTTTTTTGTGTACTGTACTTCAGTGGGATATTAGGGCATTAGGGATGGACGATACCGTAATTTTTTAGTTCTACCATACAGATACTTTTGGAAACAATTTTAGCAATACCGATACTGATAACCAATACCAATTACTTTCCAAATGGATATGTGATTTTTCAAGATACATTTTAAACTAAAGACAAATCACATATACATGACACATAATGGCAATTAAAAACAAATGCATTGCAAAAGTGAATATAAGCACAATTAAATTAAAATCTGTGTACCAATAATTGTAAAAAACAATATTGTATTGAATAAAATAAACTAAAATACCATGAATCATATATCATTGCATCTTGTTGTATATTTTTCAACAGGTGAAAAGTAGCACCACACCAAACATAATTTTTTTTTATTAATATACAGTTGAGGTCAAACGTTTACATACACCTTGCAGTATCTGCAAAATGTTAATCATTTTACCAAAATAAGAGGGATCATATAAAATGCATGTTATTTTTATTTAGTACTGACCTGAATAAGATATTTCACATAAAAGACATTTACATATAATCCACAAGTGAAACTAATAGCAAAAATGATGCGGTTCAAAAGTGTACATACACTGGATTATTAATACTGTGTTGATCCACAATTGCTTTTGTTGTTGTTGTTTTTGTTTTGTTTTGTTTATTGATAGTTGTTCATGAGTACCTTGCTTGTCCTGAACTTTTTGAATTTGAAGATCAGGGTAAACTGAACTTATTTTGTCTTCTGGGAAACATCTTCTGTAGCTTCTGAAGGGCAGTACTAAATGAAAAAAAAAAAATGATATTTAGGCAAAATAAGAAAAATGTATACATCTTCATTCTGTTCAAAAGTTTTCACTCCTGGCTCTTAATGCATCTTAAAGCATTACTAAGTGTTTGAACCTTCTGTAATAGTTGCATATGAGTCCCTCAGTTGTCCTCAGTGTGAAAAGATGGATCTCAAAATGATATATTCATTGCTGGAAAGGGTTCAAATACACAGAAATGCTGAGAAAAAAAGAGAAAAAAAAATCTGGATTTTTCTGAAGAACAGCAGGCAGTTTAACTGTTCAGGACAAACAAGGGACTCATGAACAACTATCATTGAAAAAAAACACAGCTGTGGATCATTCAGGTAACAACACAGTATTAAGAATCAAGTTTATGTAACCATTTGAACAGGGTCATTTTTATAAATTCAACTATTATTTTCTCTTGTGGACTATATGTATGCATCTTTTATGTGAAATATCTTCAGGTCAGTACTAAATAAAAAATAACATTCAATTTGTATGATCCCTCTTATTTTGGTCAAGTAATTAACATTTTACAGATTCAACTGCAATTTTAATATTGATATTTTTAAAATATATCGATACCAAATTGGTAGCTTGTAAGTATTGCTATATCATTATTGCAGTATCGATGTGCACGTCCCTACTCTGCATCACCAAGGTTAGAATTTTCTATCATATATATCCACCTTTAAGTTGTTGCAAAGCAAAACTTAACAAACAGTCACTTTGAACTGGTTTTCTATGTAAAAGAGTTATTTGAAGGTTCTTCAAAACTTCTTCTGTGTTCCATGGAAGAAAGTAAGTCATGCAGCTTTAGAACATGGAGATGAGTAAACAATTATTTTCAATTTTGGGTGATTTATTCCTTGAAGAAAACTGGGGACTGCATCATCTATGTGGGTTTACTGTTATGCTTTCCTAGTAGTGATCTTGCTTTTTTTTGTCCATCCCAGAAGTGAATAACCAGGAATGTTAATAAAGAGAATGTTTGATAGCTGGACTTGTTTAAAAAGCTCTTAAGTGATAATTACATTTTTCTGGAGAGCTCTTCTGTCACTGAAGATTGTGCATTTATACTCTAATGCTTGCTTCAGAGCCCATGCTGTGCACAGGAGATATCCACAGCTAAATAAAGCTATGTCTGGGCAATTAAAAAAAAATATATATAGTAATTAAAAAAAGATCTTATTCAAATTATAATACAATATGAGTGTATATATTTTGTTCTGATGTGTGTTTATTCTGTTCAAAAGTTTCACCCCTGGCTTTTAATGCATCGTTTTTCCCTCTGAAGCATCAGTGAGCGTTTGAACCTTCTGTAATAGTTGCACATGAGTCCCTCAGTTGTCCTCAGTGTGAAAAGATGGATCTCAAAATCATACAGTCATTGTTGGAAAAGGTTAAAATACACACAAAAAAAATGCTAAAAAAAAAAGAATTTGTTGTACCTGCAGTATTTTTCTAAAGAACATCAGACAGTTTAACTGTTCAGGACCAACAAGGGACTCATGAACAACTTTATCATTGAAAAAAAAAACAGGGTCATTTTTATAAATTCAACTATTATTTTCTCCTGTGGACTATATGCATATGTCTTTTATGTGAAATATCCTATTCAGGTCAGTACTAAATAAAAAATAACATTCAATTTGTATGATCCCTCTTATTTTGGTCAAATAATTAACATTTTACAGATTCAACTGCAATTTTAATATTGATATTTTTAAAATGTATCGATACCAAATTGGTAGCTTGTAAGTATTGCTATATCATTATTGCAGTATCGATGTGCACGTCCCTACTCTGCATCACCAAGGTTAGAATTTTCTATCATATATATCCACCTTTAAGTTGTTGCAAAGCAAAAGAGTGTTCTTTATTCCACTGAGCACAAAAGAAGAAAGGCTTAAGAATTCATGGAATATAGTCATATGAACCACTTTTTTTTTTTAACAAACAGTCGCTTTGAACTGGTTTTCTATGTAAAAGAGTTATTTGAAGGTTCTTCAAAACTTCTTCTGTGTTCCATGGAAGAAAGTAAGTCATGCGGCTTTAGAACATGGAGATGAGTAAACAATTATTTTCAATTTTGGGTGATTTATTCCTTGAAGAAAACTGGGGACTGCATCATCTATGTGGGTTTACTGTTATGCTTTCCTAGTAGTGATCTTGCTTTTTTTTGTCCATCCCAGAAGTGAATAACCAGGAATGTTAATAAAGAGAATGTTTGATAGCTGGACTTGTTTAAAAAGCTCTTAAGTGATAATTACATTTTTCTGGAGAGCTCTTCTGTCACTGAAGATTGTGCAGTCTTAAAACAGACTGAATGACTGTGTTAAGTTTTGTGGACATAGCTTTGAAGCTCTATTAGTTTACATATGAAATAATAATAAGTGTCATTATTTGACAAAAATATTAGAACACACACACACACACACACACACACACGTTTGTTTTTGTGAATTGTGGGGACTTTCCATAGACTTCTATAGTTTTTATACTGACAAAACGATATTGTCTATCCCTTAACCCAACCCTAACCCTAAACCTACCTCTTACAGAAGAGATATTTGCATCATTACACTTTTAGATAAACATCATTTACTATTTTTAATAATTTTTTAACATTGTGGGGACTGGCCTGCGGTCAAAAATTTCAGGTTTTACTATCCATTGTGGGGACATTCGGTCCCCACAATGTAGCAAAAACAAGTACACACACACACACACTAACTAACTAACTAAAAAACAATATGAATGTCCTGGATAGTCCTCCTTTCTATCCAAGTAAAGCACATGCTATTAGCACAAGTTCTTTTGAGGCTGCAGTGATGAGTGACGCTACAAAAAAGTCCAAATAAACCAGATAATTCATGCTTCAATCTAAACCCAAGTGTGTCCACAAGCCATTGAATGCTGAGCCTCAACATTTCTACAACAGCTGACAGGGGCAGCACCCTGTCACAGTTTCCCACCCTCCGTGTGCCGACCGTCAAGCCCTGATCAATCTGCTGTTCTAACACACACCGGCCCAATCTGTCCACCAGGCCGGCCGGCCATCCATCTTCACTCGCACTCTGGCCATATCAATACATCAGGCAGCTGGTGGAGGTGTCTGAGCTATCGGACCCCGATTGATTCTTGTCATATACCTTGGCAACATGCTGAAAATGGCAAGGGAAGATAAACGTCGGCACTGCCAAGGAAGCAAATAATCCCTCTCATTGTCATTTATTCAGTTTGGCTCTGTCACGTCACTGATGCACTATTTTTTAACGAGTTAGGACACTGCACCTCACGTCAGAGTTCCTGGCAGGAGTAACAATCTCTGAATCTCAGGCCTTAGAAGAAACTATTAGCAATAAATTTGTTAAGGTGCCAATAGACTCACATAGCCAGACTTATGACTTGCAGCAAAAAGTCTGGACCATACTGCAGCTTATTCTGGCCTGTTAGACAGGAAGAGACAGCTAAGTCAATGCCATCCTTCAGCTCAAATGCACAAATAAATTAAGCTCATTATAGATTGTGCATTATTTATTTACTTCTTTTTTATTTAGCAGATGTTTTTATCCAAAGCGACTTACAAATGAGCAGTACAACAAGCAATAGAAAGGTTTTAAAGGGGTGCTATTTTGCTTTTTCACTTTTTGTCAGTGTGTGGTGTGTATCTTCGGGCATAAAAAAGATCTACAAAGTTACAATTCTCAAAATCCACTCCAAAGGGAGATTTATTTTTTCAAACACTACAACAAATGGCTTCTTCGGACTACAACATTTGTTTTTTGCATACAATGATGTCACAACGCTGACCCATTAGAATATTATCAAATTAAATCCCGCCTACGGAAATTCACCCTCCATGCATCCTAGGTGTATATGACTTCCTTATTTCAGACGAATGCAGTCGGAGTTATATAAAAATTTATCATGGCACTCCCAAGCTTTAGAACAGCATAGACAGGTGTTTCTCTTCATCAGTCCAAAACAAGTCCAATAATATGCATCCATCCATAATAAAAAGTGCCTCACATGGCTCCGGGGGGTTAATAAAGGCCTCCTGTAGTGAATTGATGTGTTTTTGCAAGAAAAATATCCATACTTAAAACGTAAGAATCACTTTAGCTTGCGCTAACAGTTGTACATGGAACTTGCTTCTTTGACAAAGGGTGTGGCAGTACTGAAACACCGTCTAAGCTGTTAGCCAATCGCAACGCAGTGGGAGAGCTAACCAATCACAACACATTTCGTTTTTGGAAGGCGGGCCTTTAATAAACACGGAACTAATCGAGCCATTTGTGCCAGGCTGGGAGAAATGCATTGTAATAATGTAAATTATGTTAAAAATAATGCGTTTTTCGAACCATCAAGCATGAAAGCATGTTCTAGTACACCCCCAAAACAAAATCAAGACTTTGTAAAAGAGCATAATAGGACCCCTTTAAACATTGTTCAAAATAGTACAAGCTAGAACAGGGAGGGATAGAAGAACTTTTTTTTTTTTTCAGCACAATGCAGTTTTCAGCTGTTTTTTGAAAAATGAAAACATTTGGTAACACTTTTGTATAGGGATCAATTCTCACTATTAACTAGTAGCTTATTAGCATTGTCTATTAAAGCACATATGTGACCCTGGACCACAAAACCAGTCAATATACAATATACAACAATTTGAAAATCTGGAATCTGAGGGTGCGAAAAAAAACTAAATATTGAGAAAATCACCTTTAAAGTTGTCCAAATGAAGTTCTTAGCAATGCATATTACTAATCAAAAATTACATTTTAATATATTTACAGTAGGAAATTTACAAAATGTCTTCATGGAACATGATCTGTACTTAATATCCTAATGATTTTTGGCATAAAAGAAAAATCGATAATTTTGACCTATACAATGTATTTTTGGCTATTGCTACAAATACACCCGTGCTGCTTAAGACTGGTTTTGTGGTCCCAGGTCACATATTCTGCATGACCATATTCTACATCTCTAATCCTACCCAATACCTGAACTTAACAACTACCTTACTAACTACTAATAAGCAGCAAGCTAGTAGTTTATTGAGACAAAAGTCATAATTAATGGTTTGTTAATAGCGAGAATTGGACCTTAAAATAAAGTGTGACCAAACATTTACAAATACAGTACATTACAACATTTATTTCACTTCGTTTTCTTAAAATCAAGACTGCTTTAGCACATTATGTTATTAACTTGCATTTTATGCACATTAGATCTGTATTAACCATCCTCTTGTGTAATTAAATACTGTATTTAATGAGTATTTCAGATGTTCTGTTTATGAGTCACTGCATAAAAAGCCTCTATTGCATTTTGCTGTCTGAGAGACATTCATGAAAAATGGTTTGAGATTAGACATTAGCCATTTCTTTTATGTCCAACTCAGCTTCCACTGAAGCGATAGAATGTGTGTGCGCTTGTGTGTGTTTGTGTGTGTGTGTGTGCCTGCATGCTTGTCCATGTGTCTTTTATTCCTAGTGAGCATCAAGACATTCTCCATGCACAGTTTAAGCAAGACTGCCTCAACTGCTGAGCAATATGCCAGCTGTCAGCCAGGCATGCTGTGTTCTCTGTAGTGATGGAGTTGTCTTAATTAGGCCCATCTATTTCTGGCTATGAAAGCGATGACATATTTTTTCATTTAAACTTTGCTTAATAGTTTTATGCTTTTGAATTATTGCTCATGTCTCCCTGATTGTGTTCTAGAGATGAAAGGAAGTCATACAGGTTTGGAACAACATGAAGGCGAATAAATGATAACAGCACTTTCATTTTTTGGCGAGTGAACTATCACTTCAATGCATGTTCCTGCTGTTATTGTGCACAAAACATCAGAAAAAAATTTGACATTTTTCCGTCAAAGTGCATTAGCTTACTCCATTTTCATTTCGACTGCCATCACCATGCATCTTATTTTCCACTTTTTAATAAAACACCTGGCTTCATTCTGTTATTGACTGCCCACTTTTTAAGATATACTCAGTTCTGATGGATAAAACTGTGTCTAACCTCAATATTCAATATTAAGTTTCATTAAGAAATATGGACATTTCATGTTGACTCTAAAGAAAATGACAGCATTTCCCATTAATTCTGTTAAAAGGGCATAATGTGATACTAACACAGAATGAGAGATTTCAGAATAGTAATTTCCTAAGTTTGCATCATGAATATCATCCATTTTTATTTAATAAGAATGTCAAAAATAATTCATATTACTGCAACCACATCAGGTCCTCTGATTGAATATCAAACCATCACAATCAGTGTTTAGATAAGAGTGTAATCTTCAAGGATCAGCTCTTATGTTTACATCTACTGAAAGCTGACAAAACTGAATCCTGACATTTGCATAAGATTTTCCAAAGATCAAAAGGAATTTTTTTTTATTATAAAAAGTAAAAAAAAAAAGAGAAAATGTTTCTGAGACAAAATTCAGTGGGATCCTATTGAAACTCTCCTTGGGACGTAACATACTTTACTGAAGGATAAAGAAATTTGTGTCACACTTCATTTTAAAGGAGAAGTCCACTTCCAGAAAAACAATTCACAAATAATTTACTCACCCCCTTGTCATCCAAGATGTTCATGTCTTTCTTTCTTCAGTCGTAAAGGAATTATGTTCTTTGAGGAAAGCATTTCGGGATTTTTCTTCATATAATGGATTTCAACTGTGACCCCGATTTTGAACTTCCAAAATGTAGTTTAAATGCAGCTTCAAAAGGCTCTAAACGATCCAAGCCGAGGAAAAAGTGTCTTATCTAGCGAAGCGACCAGTCATTTTTTTTTCGGAAGATAAAAATTTGTATACTTTTTCAGCACAAAAGCTTGTGTAGCACAGGCTCTGGGATATTCTTTTAATATTTTGACTTTATTCTTTTAATTTATTATTTATTCTGTTAATTATTCTCTAAGAGTTTATTCTTGAAATATTACAACTTTGTAATTTTTTCTTCTTCTTTATGTTTTGCCTTAAATAGTCCACTAAACTATAGGAAACATTAAGGGGAAAAATAAGATATAACACCTTTAAATTTTCAACTAATGGACTCCATGTTTGTTTGTCATTGTATCAAACCAGATTGCTTTGTCTACTAGTTTTTGAAGTTGCTTTTTCTGCCAAGGTCTCTGTGCTTCTAGCAGTGTTCACACCTGCCGTGGTGCTTACGAAGAACAAATATATCGGCAGGGCTTATTTATCTAACTGACCGCTGAAAGGAAGTGTTGATGCTGCATTTACTGCCGCACCTGCAGATCAAGATCACCGATAAACTATGTGACAGCACGGGAAACTAGAGCAGCACCAAGATCTCCCTCTCATTGGACGATCAGAGTCACAAAACCAGGAAAAAGACACGCTTGCTTGCTTAATAGCTGAAGCTGAAAGTCAGAGGCTGATGGAGGCTAAGAAAGGGGTGATAGGTACTGGATCAATACCAGGCATCGAGAATAAATCTTCTTGTCATGGTTTCAACCTCACCCCACAACCAAACCCAGATGTTTATCTTTAGGGTCTATGTGCTAAAGTGTTTGTGTATAGTGAGCAGATGCATTTAAATTTATCTCTTGATAAAGGCTGGAAAATAGAGTTGAGTCATATTGTTGCCATTAGACATCCAGCTCTTTATTTCAATTTGACATTTTCTTTATTATAAAATGAAATAAAACAAATAAAACATTATATATTAACAGCTAAAGAAAAGATCTCTTAACAATTAACAAGTAATTTTTTTTTTTTTTTAGTTAGTTAACAATAATAACCCTGATCTTCATAAATTCACCTTTTGAGTTAAACAGAAGAAGAAAATCACACAAATTCTCACATTAGGGTGAGTAAATGATGACTTTTCTATCACTACTATCACTTTAATCACTTTAAATAATGGTTTACTAAACCTGCAAGAGATTTTCATGTTGTCGTTATCATTTTAAAGGAGTCCGACACCAGTTTGCCTTATTTGTATGTATGTGAGATGGCCTGGGTTACAAGCAAGCTCCAGAAATTGGAGAAAGCCTATATTAGCTGCAAAGGGAAAACCAATTGAAAATTTATTTAGAAAAAGCTATTATTTCCAGATAACATCACTACACACTCCCAAAGACTTGTCTGCTTAGCCGTGGGTGTATAACATCCACTAAAACTCTGCTATAGGCTGACATGATATAGCTAATAAGGCTGGACTATATGATATCTTCTCACCATCTTTAAAATAAATAAAATAAAATAAAATAAAATAAAATAAATCACTTTTTAAAAGCTTTTTAAAACTAATACTTGCTATTAACTTGATTCAAATGTATTTAATAAATACATAAAAATAGACAATTATAAAACAGCTTAATTTCTATATAAATTGATATTAATAAAACACATTGGTAACACTTATAGTATAGGGAACAATTCTCACTATTAACTAGTTGCTTATTAGCATGCCTATTCATAACATATTGCCTATTTATTAGTACTTATAAAGCACATATAGTGCATTACCATATTCTACATCCCTAAACTTAACAACTTGCGATTTTCTAGGTCATTATGGCTACGAACTATACTCTTATTCCGGCGTAATAATCAAGGAACTTTGCTGCTGTACCATGGGTGCAGCAAGCGCAATGATATTACGTGTCAACTCTGTCGGCTGCAACTCTGCATCTACACAAACTTAGTGCCGGTCACTTTCAGGCGCTGTGTAATATCATTGCGCCTGCTGCACACATGGTACAGCAGCAAAGTTCCTTGATTATTACGCCAGAATGAGAGTATAGTTCTAGCCATATCAGCCAAGAAAACTTTTCATTTTCTGTCAGTCTTAGTACACGATGTAACTACAGAAGAGTCGAATTTAAATAGTAATATCGTACAAATATCATCATTATATATGGTAATTTTTGAGCAAGATGCTAACGGTCTAATCAGATTTAATGATCTATGCTAAGCTATGCTAAAAGTGCTACCGCCAGACCCTGAGATCAGCTGAATGGATTCGAAAACGGTAAAACTCAACTGTTTAACTCTAGGGGAGCTGGACAATGAGCCTATTTTCAAAAAAAGTGGAGTGTTCCTTTAAAATAAAGTGTGACCGACACATTCTAAGTTAAAACTAGATAAACTCATGGAAATAAAGATTAAAAATTGTTTTTAACAGGCATGTGTTGGTCCGGTGGTGTAATCTGTGCTTTTGACACAGTTCTGGGTGCAGAACTTTTAATAAACCAAGCTGAACTGTCACTGCATATTAGTGGATGTATGTCAGAAACAGGGCATATGTCTTAATTGGAACAGAGAGCAAGCCATGGAGCGAAGAGAAGTATGTGTCTAAAGAGAAGGGCGCAGCACCCGTGACAACAGCACTGCTTGGAAAGCCTAACAGGGCCTGCCACTGACTATAGGGAAGTACAATACTCAGGGGCATCACTAGGCCCTATTCAGGGGGCTTCAGCATCCCTAAATGTCTACACAGCCCCCTGAAATTTTGTGATTAGTTCTGTAATCTATACGCAAATTTGTGCTTAAGTCTCTTATAAAACTGATTTTGGCTTCATAAAGCAAATTTAACATAGATTAAGCTCAGTCACTGTGGCAACTTATGCTGGGAAACTAACCTAGTTCGGGTCAGACTAACTGTCAGGCTAAGCTAAGTTCCTCTAACACTGATCAATAGCAATACATTGATATTACTGCTGACTCACTCACATACAATTACTTAGTACACAGAAAGTATACAGAAAACAACTTAAACAAAAAAATAAAAAAGTAAATAAAAATATAGGCTACAACCAACTGTATTTAATGTTTTGTGCCCAAGATTTAATGACATTATTTTAAGACACAGTATGAAAACATTTTAACATGGTTACTACTTGTGCATTCAGTTGATCAGCAGTTTCTAGCCATGCAGCTGTTCTCTCTGGTTTTATAACAGCTGTATCTTTGATGATTATTAGCAGAACATTACAACATTACAAGCTAAAATTTAAAGCATTAACATCACTAAATTATAAGTTAAAATCACTAAAAATGACAGATTTGCAGTTACTGCAATCATAAAAAGACACTTATGCAGGTTTAAAATTCTACGTGAGGCACATTTAATGTCCAACAACAAATATTTTATCAAAATGTATATTTTACTCAGAATTATTCAATTGCGCTCCCTCTGTTTAGCATGCACTGGTTCACTCGTGTAAGCCTCGCCCACTCCAGCCAACAAAATGGATATATGTGACCCTGGACCACAAAACCAGTCAATTTTTTTAAACTGAGATTTATACATCCATTGTTGTATTGTTTGTAAGAATATGACAATATTTGGCCGAGATACAACTATTTGAAAATCTGAAATCTGAGGGTGCAAAAAAAAAAATTTAATATTGAGAAAATCGCCTTTAAAGTTGTCCAAATCAAGTTCTTAGCAATGCATATTACTAATCCAAAATTATGTTTTTATATATTTACTGTAGGAAATTTACAAAGTATCTTCATGGAACATGATCTTTACTTAATATCCTAATGATTTTTGGCATAAAATTAAAATTGACCATTTTGACCCATGCATTGTATTTTTTGCTATAAATATAACCAAGTTACTTAAGACTGCTTTTGTGGTCCAGGGTCACATATTTGCGTAACTTTCTGGCATTTACAGATGAAAAGTATACCTGTCAGTTATGCACTTAAGAAAATGTTTAAAATGCATTAAACAGCACAAATATATTCGCTGTTTGCCATGGGGGATCGATTTGATCCATGATCGACATTAAGGGCTGCTTAAGAATAAGAGTGCATATCTTGACTCTCTGAACTTGGATCAAATTAGTGAGATCGCTTAAACTTTAATTGTCATTTATGGAACTGTTTTAGCCCTGATTGTTAGATTATTTCAACTCTGGACTGTAATCCCTGCTTTTCTTAATTAAATGATTTGAAATAAAATCAATATTCAGAAGCTGACTTTAGCTGACTGAAAATGTTTAAATCATACACTCACTGAAATCCTAGAATTGCCTCAATGCTTAAAGGAACACTCCACTTTTTTTGAAAATAGGCTCATAGGCTCATCAACTTCCCTAGAGTTAAACAGTTGAGTTTTACCATTTTCAAATCCATTCAGCCGATCTCTGGATCTGGCGGTAGCACTTTTATCATAGCTTAGCATAGATCATTGAATCTGATTAGACCGATACCATCTCGCTCAAAAATGACCATATATAATGACGATATTTTTCGCAATGATATTACGCAGCGCCTGAAAGTGACCGCCACCAATTTCGTGTAGATGCAGAGTTGCAGCCGGCAGAGTTGACGGCTACGTAATATCATTGTGCCTCCTGCACCTATGGTATGGCAGTAAGGTTCCTTGATTTTTATGCCGGAATGAGAGTATAGTTCCTAGCCATATCGACCTAGAAAATTGCAACTTTTCATTTTTCGTCTGTCTTTGTACACAATGTAACTACAGAAGAGTCAAGTTTTAAATAGGAAAAATATCAAAACTCTTTGGTCATTTTTGAGCGAGATGTGAACGGTCTAATCAATGATCTATGCTAAGCTATGCTAAAAGTGCTACCGCCAGACCCGGAGATCGGCTGAATAGATTCGAAAACGGTAAAACTCAACTGTTTAACTCTAGGGGAGTTGGAAAATGAGCCTATTTTCAAAAAAAGTGGAGTGTTCCTTTAATGTAATAAACTTTAAATGTGTTTTAGAACAAGTATGATTGATAAATTTCTACAAAAGTGTTGGATAAAACTGGAGCATACAGAAAACAGAATGGAGTGACAAACAAACTAGTAATATTTTTTCTTTTCTAACTCAAAGGTGATGAAAACACAGTTGTTTCTATTGTTCCTACGTTCTTTGTTTTGTACAAGTAGAGTTCCTAAACTGCTTTCTGAATACTGAAAAGAGAAAACTGTCTGGCAAAAAATGGACAAGGACAGATTTCTATGTGGCGCTGTCAGTCGTGGAGCTTCAGTGAAAATGACACCAGCAGTTTCTCACTAGCGTTTCTTGCCAAAAAACTGGCCTTGGATTTCAAAAGGAAGTATGAACGATGGGGGAATCAATGGCGTGATTCTCTCGGGACTCATTAATTGTGGCATGTACAACACAAAAATTCAGGAAAGGGTTTAAAGAGGATGATGCAAGAACCAGTGAAGGTCTTAAAATATGCAAGTGGATATTAAATTTATCTTTAACTGAGGAATACGCTCGTCTGCAGCTGTGCACATAAACTGTCGTATTGAAGCAAAAATGTATCTTGAGCTTGAAAGTATTTCACAGGGAATGTGTCCGTATGTTTGCATCATGAAATGACCGGATCATTTAATACTTTAAAAGGAAGAGAATTTACACTAATACTGGTTTGGGAAAGATAACTTGCACCATTTACAAAAATGCAATTACGTTTTGTCCACTAAAGCACATGAGGTGTTTCTCTCTGACCATATTTTCTCATGCCTGCAAGGCTTTATGACTTTGTTTTTGTAGACTAAAGACATTTCTCAGTCCCATTTTCAACCAAATGGCCTTATGGGAGGTTAATTCCAACAGAATAGCAGATTTTTATGTTGTTTCCCGTCTCAGAAGACTCTGTGCGTTTTATCATTGGCTCTATTAAATGAGTATTCAATTAAAGTTCCCAGAGGTCGAGTCTCTAAATTTTCTTCCCCGCAGAGGTCCAAATGTGATTTCTTTAGGGGTAATAAAATAAAAAAATAAAAAATGTCTGACCCTCCTAAAATAGGTTTGGTAGGTAGACAAACAATTAATAAACTGTAAAATTAAGCAACTTTAGACATGAACAGACAATATTTTGACTGTTGTCAGTTAATAGATCACAGAGCAGAAGTAAAAGCTTCATTCATTTTGTCCACAGAGAAACAACCTTTGTTGTTTTCAAATACTTTCTGAGATCACTATGTTTTTTTTCTTTTTTAAAGAAATGAATATGTAATTTATGTATTAAATTGATTTAAAAGGACAGTGAGGACATTGTAATGTTACAAAAAAAATCTACTTCTAATAAATACCATTATTTAAACTTTCTGTTCATCAAAGAACAAAAAAAAGATGGTTTTCACACTTCATTAAGCAGCACGTCCATTTTCAACTGTGATAATAAAACATGTTTCTTGAATACCAAATCAGCATGTTAGAATGATTTCCTAAGAATGTCACACTGAAGAGTAATTCCTGCTAAAATGAAGCTTTGCAAAGCAGAAAAAAATAAAACAGTTCACAATATTGTTGTTTTGACTGTATTTTTGAATGTCAATGTCATCGTAATGACCCCAACCTTTTGAACAGTAGTGTGTATTGTGATTCATGACTCTTTACTGAAAGAGTCTTATTTTCTGAAACCCCAGTGGTGAAATGAATACTTCCAGAGCAATTGCAAACGTTGGGCAGACACTGTTATGTTGACCTCAGCTGTTTGCTGTACTAAAACAACATTTGTTCCAAATGACTTCCACTGTATGTACCACAAACTTTCACAGAAGAAAGTCAGTCATACCGGTTTGGAATGGCATTACAATGAGTAAGCTTAAATAATGCCTAATTGAAAGGTAACTAACCCTTCAAAGACACATAATCCTGCAAAACCAGTCACTGGCAAATGAAAGATAAATATATAGGCAGAACCTGGAGACTTCCGTCAGCATCAGAAAAAAAACTGCTATTACCACTTTGATAAACATCATCTGCTCCTCCATGTCTTCAGCACCAGTCCCAGTAGGTCATTAGGTACGACATATTTTGGCTCTCCTTGACTTCTCCACTCTGAGATGAGCAGGCTCTTGCAGACTTTCTCACAACATGACAGCTTTTCACACATCTGCTCTTTTGTCAGGGCTTCAGGGCTGCTGGGTTCCTGCCACACTAGATTGCTCTCACCATGGCTTGGCAGCTGAAATCTTCATGTAGTCACAACATGCTCTGTTCTGCTTGGATGAACTTTGTATTTGGAAAGAACCCCTTTTGTATTTAGAGATGAAGAATCGTTTTTGTGAAAGCGTGTAGTATATAATTAAATATTTCCTTTTTTAACCAATATACTCCTTGGTCATGCCTTTCACGGCGTCTTTTGAAAATGCAGCATTGTCAGAATAAGTGGTATTGCTGATTATAGCTGACGGTGCATAGTATTTGAGCGACCTCCTACCCCAATGCTCATAGGTACAGAGTAATGACAATTCTGTGCTGTTCTGCACTGGCAGCTCTTACAAGACAGTCTCAAGACAGTCTGCCCTGTAAAAAATATTAGTCTCGAGTCAGTGATTTGAAATATCCCATTAAATTTAGTGCACCAAATGCATGTAGCTTATTCTGACTGAGAACTATCCATTCAGATATGAAGGGCTCTTACCAAAAGAAGTATACTTCAAGTTTACTTTATTAAGTATACTTAAGTAAAGTTCAAGTATATTTTTAAGTATACCTTTATGTAGTAAGTATCCAAATATCAGTGTAAAGTAGTATACTTTTAAGTGTACTATTTCAATACTCCTTGGGACTAAACAGGCCCACTTTCTAGTATAAAAGTATACTTTCAAGCTAGGTATAACAGTAGTAAACTTTTGAGTACACACCTAGTTTACATCTATGTTTTCAGTTTGTACTGCAACTATACTAAAAGTGAACTTACAGGTATACTAACAGTTTACTAATTAAATACTTTTTATGCATTTTAGTACACTTTGAAGTATAGTCTCAGTGAACTTCTAGTTCAGTAGTTTTATACTACATATGCTCATACATTTTCTTTAAGTGAACTTTACATCATACTTTAAGTATACTACTATGTCCCTAGGTATCTAGGTATTAAATTGTATATATTTTGTTATATGAATATCTGAACATACAAAACATCAAAAAAAAAGAACAGTGTATCTGCCTGTAAACAAAAATATTTTATTCTAGCTTCATGCATTCTTTTTATAAACACTTGAATGTGAGTAAGTTTCATAAATAATAACTAAATAAATAAACAACATTTGAACAAAAGCTAAAAAAAAGGTCTATTCATGATAATCAGAATGTAGAGGAGTTGATCAACACCCAAATCTTGACAGTCATTATTACCTCTTCATAGGTTAGACATTCCATAACGTTACACAGTTTTACATAACATGGTTTTGATGCTGTTTTATGTCTGACGATTGTGTTAGATTACATGTGGAATTGTCTGTTGTTCCAGTTTCTTCTTCACTTGTGTTTTGGAAATTCTGTACAGAAGGTGTGCAATAGCACTAAGCATGTAACAATAAAACATGAATTCTCACAGCAAAGGAATAGCTCAAATATACTTCTTAGTATAAGTCAAGTATACCTAAATGTCATTTTAAGTCTATTTCTGAGAAGTACATAAAAAGTAGACTGAAAGTATTCTTTCCTATTTTAGTTTAAAAGTATACTAATAGCCCACTTGAATGAACTTCTTTTTAATAGAGTGACCAACATACTTCACCACCTTTACACTTCACTTAAAGGAACAGTTCACCCAAAATGACAGTTTTCTGAAATTTACTCATCCTCAGACCATGTAGATGAGTTTGTTTCCTCGTCGGAACAGATTTGAAGAATTTTGGCATTAAATCGCTCACCAATGGATTGGAAATGCATGGGTGCGTCAGAATGAGAGTAACCCACACCAATCCAGTTCATCAGTTAACATTTTATGAAGCAAAGCTGGGTTGTTTTAAAAAACAAATCCATTTTAAGATTTTTCTTTTACTTTAAACTTTCACTTTTAGACAAAATATGTTTGTCCTGTTGTCCTCTCACATCAAAATATACTGACATATTTGTTCAGAAGTGTTTAGGACTGTTTTGCTTCTTGATTGCTTAACATTTCTTTCTGATTCAGACTAGATGACTTTTTCACTAGGGAACAATATTATGGACAGAGGACTCATATTGGAAGACATATTTTGAAGTTACAAACATTGGTCACACTTTGTTTTAAGGTCCAATTCACTATTAGTAGTTAGTAAGGTAGTTGTTAAATTCAGATATTGGGCAGGATTAGGCATGTAGAATATGGTCATGCAGAAAAGTGCTTTATAAGTATTAATAGACAGCCAATATGTTAATAAAAGGCATGCCAATAGTAAGTAGTTCATAGTGAGAACTGTTCCTTATACTAAAGTGTTACCAAAAATTTATTGTATGTTTTAGGAAAGAGATATCAAACAGCTCTTAAAAATATGACAGTAATCCATAAAACGACTCAGTCCATCTTGTGAAGTGAAAAGCTGCATGTTTGTAATGCACAGATCCATCAAGATGGATTGCTTCTGGCTATAATATGAGTCCTCTATCATTTATTTAGCTTTCTCAATGAAAATATAGAAAATGCAGAGAAATATGCAATTAAGCAGTGCCAAACAAGTCCAAAACTGTTCTAAACAAATACGTTGGTGGATTTTGATGTGATGAGGGTACAGACTTTTTTACTGGAAGAAGAATTATTTTAGATTATGGATTTTGGGCCTTTGGATGCAATATGTAATTTTGCCTCTGTATTGCCATCTCTGATTGTTTTGTTTTGTTTGTTTGTTTGTTTGTTTGTTTTTACTCTTACTAAAATTAACTAATTAACTGCACTTTTTCTGAAATTATGTATGATTAATTGATTAAGTCCATCTAACATTAACGTTTTTGAATATAGTTTGCAATAATGTCACATTCGAGTTTCAAATTAATGTAAAAACAACATAAAGACAGTATATTTTTAATATTTGTTTAATGGCGTCTTTTTATGACTGAAGGTGAGTATCACTGATAATATTTACCTTCTAATCCTAATATTTACCATTTACTATAGCCATTCTGCTTACAGTATAATTGAGAGCTATGAATTTTAACATTTATTAGACTTTAAAATAACAACTTCTAATTTAAAGTGAACTTAAAAAAAATCTTCAGATAAACCCATTATTTTCCTGTGCCCTTCAGCAAGTAGGAAACATACAGAAATTGAATAAAGCTACAAAAGTTATTGATTTCCTCTTTTTTCTTTGATTAATAGACATCACAGCAGCTGGGTTATTAGGCTAACACAATTCTTGTCAAGAAAAAAAGAGACAGAAGCAGCAGTTGTGAGTGGAGTGGCCAACCCTAGCTCGCCTCTGCCTTAACTATGTTAAATATTTTAAACACCATTAAACTGAAAAATGAAATGTGCTGTTTTTTGACAGCACTATTTAAAATGAATTGTGTCACTGGTGTTAAGCTTTAACTATTGTTCAGTTAGATCAGATCAGATGAATCACAGAGCAGTATCATAGTTAGCAAAAGTGTGGTTCACGTCACTGGTAGGGAAAATAAGAAGAAAACAACAACAAAGGAAACTTGATACAGCTCACTGAAATGTCTTACTTGTTCAGCATTAAAAGGCATCTCTGCGTTAGTCTTTAATTACTCAGATCTCTGAGTTGTTGCATCTTCTCAAAAGGCATGCTGTGTTTACTTTTAGCACAAGCTTCTGTTTGGTTTTTCTTTTTGACTGCAGACTCTCTGCAGTTTGAGGTTTTCTTAGTTTTGACAAGTCTAGATTCTAAGCAACTCTTGTAAGAACTAGCTTTAAATGCTTCACATATAGTGGTGGGGTCCGTTTCGGACATTAATCTCACCCTATTGAACAAAACTTGCATAGCTTTAATGATGGATTTGTTTTATATAAACACTCAGCTAACTTTCTACAAATCTGTTCAGATGAAGAAACAACCCTTATGCAACTTGGAGGGCTTGAGAGTAAATTTTTAGCAAATTTTTCATTTTGGGGTGAACTATTTTTTAATATATATATATATATATATATATATATATTTTTTTTTTGGTGCAATATAATAACCAAACAAACAAATGAGGAGGGAAAGGGAGGTGAATTTACATTTTAATGTCCAATAAATAAATAAATGTCATCAACAAGTTTAAATTAAATTAAATTAAATTAAATATTGTGTCTTAGGCCATGAATCCGTGTTGAATGCTGCCAAAGATTATATTGTAGTTACACATTTACAATAGAGCTCCTTCTTTGACTCAATTAATGAATTTCGTTTTAACCTTTTAACTGTCACCTCCTGTCTCCTCAGAAATTTACTTCACTATATTATAATTAAATCCTAATCTAATCATGAAAAACTACTATATATTCTTGGAAAGGTCTAAGACTCCTATAGATATTTTACCTTTTTTTTTTTTTAACAAATTATGTAGAAACAGCAATAGATTCATTTATGACAAGAGTGCACCTCAAAAATCTACATCATAACAGGAGTTCTGACCTTTGTCACCAAAAGTCTTTTTCGTTGCCTTTTTCCCTATCATGGTTTAGAAATGATCAATTATATATCAATTGAAAGTTAACCTCAAAATTCATTGTTTAAAACCCATTTTAAAATCTGACACTGCATTACCATGGCCATGGAAATTGTACTTCAAAATCATATTAGAAAATGTATTTGTTCATGAGTTATAACAAATCAAGTTTGAATAGTGCACTTTCATGTCTATGTTCAAAAATGGGGCAGACAATTAAAGGGTTAATGAAAAATTCACACATAATAAAAATGTCACACATAATCATGATCACATAGTTAATGGTTTTTTTATCAACAGCGTCACTTCAGAGTAAATTCCTAGTAACTGTAATATGCAACACATTTTGGCTTTTTTTGGATGATAGGAGAGTGGTGATTAACAGGAAAGTGCTGGGTGGAGAGCGGGGGTGCAGGATCAGCAAAGGACCCCAGGCCAGGATTCGAACCCAGGTCGGCTTAAAGCTGTCACACCCCTGGACTGTTTAGTTGGTTTCTCCCGTCAATCCCCCCTACAGCTGTGTGTGTTTTGGTATTTCCCTTATTGTCTGCACCTGTGGTTGTAATCAGTCTGTGTATATATAGCGTGTGTTTTCCCCCTTTCCTTGTCGGACGTTAATGTTACTACCCTGTGTTCCTGTGTCTCCTGTGTTCCCTGTTGGATTTATTAAATACCTTTCGTTTATTTACGTCGTTGTTCGTGTGCTTCGTCTGAGCGTGACAAAAGCGCAGTTGGACTATATGTCAGTGCGCTAATCACACGGCTATAGGCACTGACCACGTTTCTATGAGTAGGGATGTGCACAGTGTTACTAGTGTTATGATGTAATTCATACTATTTGAAACAACCCCATAAATGCTTTAAGCATTTAAGACAATTTGGAGGTTATCGTAACTTTCATCATACGTTATTAAGTGATTTTTAAGAATATTCTTTTTGCGCTTCTAAATAAACCTGATAAAATTTTATTTTTACTTTTTGTGAATCTGGCCCTAGAACATGTAGTCTATGAGAGTCAAAAAATGCACAGTCGATAAGTAAGTCTTGGTGTTTGGCGTATTGTAAATCTGCAATTCCAGTTTTCTTCTCATTATACAGCTATCACTATCTCATCTGGCAGGGGCATAACCCAATGTGCTCCGCTTAGAGGTGCTTAAATGTGTTTAAATCTTTCACTCGCCCCAACACTCCACTCTAGCGTATTTACTGTGTCCTTAGCAGCGCACAGATGCCAATATATGCTGCTATACCCTCATCCATAATGCAATATATTTAAAAGTTGTGCAGCAGCACAGCGGTGTTAGCTAAATGATGTGTAACCCAGTTAAGTCAAAGCTCTAAGGTTGAAAGCATTTGGTTCAAACCTTTGCATGTCAAAAATTCTATTGTGCAAAGTAAGCAAACTTTGACTGGGCAAAACAACACATATGAGAAAAGGTACTAGATTTATGGGCATATAAACTGCCCATATTTTATGCCCTTCCACTGTACAAATGAAAACAGCCCATGCAGGCCCAAGATTCATCAACTCCTCCCTCAGACCTTCAGCATAGCTAACAGATGTTTCCAAAGGATAATGGTGCAGCACATAGATATCCTGAGAAATAAATGGCACAAGGCAGATGCCACCCTGTTAATTGAGGTTTAAGTCGGAAAGGTTGTATCAGAAACCCTCTCTCCACTCGCCTACAAGAGTTTACGTCTCACCACCAGATTGTTATGCACACCTGCACTCGTTCCAGTTGCTTGATGTGAAATTCATTTATTTTGAGTGAAGTTTCAGATTGTACAGAGGATACATGTTGCAAAAGCCATGTAGTCATGGTGCATTTAGCTAAATTACATGCGATGAACAGGTTTGAGGGCAGTTCATCAGATGTGGTTTCTATGCCATTGTTCATGGGCATAAAACACACAAGATGCAATCTTATTATCATATTAAAAAATCACAACAGTCATTGAATGAGTTTAACTACCTATCCAGTCGTATAGTGAATGGTTGTAAACACATTTAATTTGCTTAAATAATTTTATTGTCATATTCACTGATTTAGTCAAATTTACTCTGACTGGATATTCCATATAATTTTCTGTTGACAAAAACAACATTTCATCTAACTCTTCTTTGTCTGAAACCACTGCATCTTTTTTGATATTTTGACCAGTTGTCATTTTCTGCTCTAAATGACAATGTGTTTATTTGGAATTTGGGAGAAATGATGCCAGTAGTTTATAGAATAAAACAAAAATGTTCAGTTTACTCAGACACATACCTATAAATAATAAAACCAGAGAAACTAATAATTTTGCAGTGGTCTGAACGTAGTATTTGACAAAAATGCGATTTTCTTGGCTTTTTGTTCAAATTTTACATTTTTTCATGAAACATGAAATAATAATGATAAAATAAACATTATATTGCATGTCATCCCTAGTAAAAAAAAATAAATATACTAAAATGTATTTAAAATACATTTATTTCATGTAAGTATACAATAAACACATTTACGTATTATGTACTTATTAAAAATACCCTGCAATTGTACTTTTAGTATAGGCTTACTAAACTGGTATATTTAAAGTCCGCTAAATTGAAACAACTAATTTTGCACTTAATGTACTTCGTGCGGAAGTAATGCTGAAGTCCAACTAAAGATGTATTTGCAAGTATAAGTATATAAGTATATATATATATATATATATATATATAAGATTGTGCTAAAGTGGAATTATTGCATGTATACTTAAGGTGCACTTTAAATATTTTGTATTTAAAGACCAATATTATTTAAAGATTGTACAATCCTCATCAATAGTGACATTATAACATATCTTAGGCTTAATATTAAGAAATGTGAACTGTGCACAAGTAGTACTCCAAATACAGCTTCATTACAAATTTTTATCATTTTTATATCAGAACGTCCCAAGCGATATGTCAGTAAATATGTTAATAGACATGAACTATATTTAGTATCAAAATGAATGCATTTTAAATCTATTACTTTTTTTACTACGGATATTGCATGTTCAGATACTCGTACAACAACATGAACATTTTCTGAAAATAATCAAAAATGCTTGCGGTGACAGGCAACTTTGTTTTTTAATGCTGGCGGGGAAAGGTTCATTTTAAAAGTATCATTTACTTTCATTCAAACTGCAATTTAACTAGAACTGAATTGATGAATAAATGATTTAGTGATCGTTTTATTGACATTGGCATCAGGGTCAGAAATTAACTTTTACACTAAGGGGCAATATTTGCCCCTTGGAATTGATTTCCAGGGGCATTTTTACATTAATGAGGGCAATGTGTACAGTCACCCTATTATAATCACCATTCTATATTGTCTTTAATGTCAAAAACTTTAAAAAAATAAATGTAAACTGTTGTCAATAACAACAGACAGTTTAAAATTGTGTCTGAATTATGCATGTGAAAAACAGGAGTTTCGTGTCTGCGTTTTGGGCACGTCACATTCTGGCATCATAGACAAACATGTCCTTCATGACCTTCATAACCTTAGCCAAGTCTAGTTCAAGCTATGCAAAAAACTCCCGTTATAACCATGACGCTATAAACTAATCTTTTATTTACATCGTATCTGCACTGTGTTGTTTACAATGAGGGAATCCGTGAGCGTGCGCACTCCACACAGCTCCGGTGACAGCGCTGACTAATCTAAACTCTTCTGATTGGCCAATGGATTTCTAAGTTCAACAGAATCGTGTTTGATTAGTGTGAGTGAATCTGAATATCTTTCTGCAAATTGATACATTGTTTAATTATGCAGGGGTATTTTTGTTTCTTTTTGGTGACATTTTTGCCACAAGCCCTCGTTAATTCCGACCCTGATCGGCATAATACTAGGAGGTGGAAGAAATGACCCAAGTACTTTGGTTAGAAAACTCTACATGGTGCAGTCCTATTGGGACAATCCCGCCATGTCTTCTAGCATAGTCCATTTGCAGACGTTCACACTGCCACAGTCTACTAACACAAACTACAGGGCCAGCAACACAGCCTGCAGAACTTTCACCCTCCACCTCCCCAGCTCCACCTGTCTATGCTCAATAACAACGTTCAGTAACAAAAACTGTAAACTACTTTGTAAGTTATTTTTTACTGAACTGTGATCATATACAACTGGACAAAGCAATATGAAAAGGCATACAGCCTTGTATCAAACAAATTAAGTGTTATAGTGTTATCATACCCTATAGTTCTTATCTACACGACTCAAGTGCTTGTGAAAACGAACAAATTATTTCTGCCTGTTTATTGTGTAGGGAGCAGTAAACACTTCACAGGGACTTGAATTTGAGCGCAGCGACTTTATTCACGACTCCCTTGTGGATTTGGGCTGTTAAATGGTGCCTAGCAGCTGAAGATCTTTAATCTTGTAATTGGCAAATGGCCATTGCCATTACCTGACTGATGGGACAGAGAATCAATAATGAACCAGTGCTAAATTGTGTGATGCGCTCTCCATTTTACGTGAAGTAACCATTACTGCATTTATCCACTGCTGAAGGGGGGAAAATACAAATCACGTTGTTGCAATCATTTTAAATAATTTGTAACATCTATTAGATTCACTCAACAGCTTTATTTTTTCAGTCTCCATCACTTTTTTTAGGCAAAATAAAACTTCAAGTAACAATTCTGAAGCAGTACTGACAAGCCCTTTCTTTTGATTTCATGAGCTAGTGTTGTACACAACTACCTTGATGCTCAGTGAATTGTCGTAAACAGTATTAGACGAAAACATGAAAAATAATAATAATAGCATACAGGTTTGGAGCAAGCTTAGGGTGAGTAAATGACAGAATTCTTAAGTGAACTACACCTTTAAATGGACCTTCACTGCAGACCCTAATGAATGGAGAATCAAACTGAGTAAAGGGCCAGACAGAATCCATTTGGTAAGAATTCTTAAAATAGAAAAAGGAATGTCAGAGCTGTTAAATAATTTAATGACTGCAGACATTGTTATATTGGTTATCTTCTGCACAGTGGAATGATCTTGCCTGTGGCGAGAAAAGAAGAAGAATGACATGGCTCTAGTGTCTTATTTTGGGAGAGTTGGTTGACAGAGTAATCGCGTCACTGAAATCCCTTCGTTTGCTTGATGTGCTCAGGGACAAAGTGCTATGAGAGGCCTAAACCGCATGTTATTGAGACAATGTCAGTGTTACATAACTGATTGATCTTGGGCTGCTGGGTATAGAGTTTTGGATACAATTATGTGTTCGACTCGTGTAAAATCTAGAATATAAATATTAGAGCATGACACAAATATCTTAAATCTGTCTGTTCACTGAAATATACACATTTACATGGTAATTACAGCAGCGGTTTTGACCAAGGAAGTCTATAATACCTGGAAAAAGCTATTCGTTTCATGCATTCCCATTCATCGCAATGATTAAATCTGATCATGGTAAAACATCTACTATGATAGGAAATGATGATTCCTTGGCTCTAATATATATTAATACTGCCTGTCCATCTCTGTTTAAAGGCCTAGTCACATAAAAAGCACATATTTGCTACGACTTGCAATCATAACGTTCCATGCACCTACTGGAGACCAATTAAAATGAGTCCAACCAAACAAAATCAAAGATTAATAAGAAGCTGATAAGAATGAGCTTCTGAACAATTAACATGTAAACACAATTCTCCATGCTACCATTTTTTACAAGCGCTTGTGTCCAAATTTAAGCTTGTAAATGGAATATAAAGACAGTAATTGGGCTTTTAGTCAGTTTCTTGTCCAATTCAATGAACATTTTTACTGGATTTGCGATGTTAATTAAAATGCTGAACTATGAGTCTGCTCATCTTGAAATATTTATGAAGCCACAGCTAAACTGATGTGTTTAATGGTGTATGAAACTTCGGTATGGCATTAGCATTCCATTCAACAGATGCAATGAAGTTGTATGTCAGTAAGCCAAAATTTAAGTGATTGATATCAAATGTATTCAACCCACTTATGTCAGAGCTTTATTCTGTTAAGCAGTGACTAGCTGCAAAACTTTGATTCTAAACTTTAGAATAATCTGTTTCTTAAGTTAACAAACAATTAAAAATTATGAAATATGAAATAATTTATAACTAATTAAACTTATTAAAATAACTAAGCAAGCTATAGTGCTCTAAAATATATAACAAAACTGTTAAGTACCGTAACTGTTTGTAATGTAATAAAGGTTGTTAATATTATTAAAGAAATTGAGTCTATAATTTAAAAATGTTAAACCCAGCTGAATGTTAATTACATTATGTAATGTTTGCCATTACAGTCTACTGTTAAAAAAAAATGCGCCAACTGTGTATATCCAGTCTCTGTTTGGTTTCTCTAGTAGTGTTTAAAAAAAAAAAAAAAAAATTTAAAATACACCCAGAAGCATTTAGTCAATACAAAATCATCTTCTATTCCCTTGCTGTTAAGTTAATTAACACAAGGAACATATTAAATGGGTTTAAAATGCATGTAGCTGGAATTATCTGTAGGATCTTGTCAATGGCTTGGCCTTTCCACATAAACAACACTTACTTTTCAAAACTATATATATTAACTGTAGTGTCATCTGATCAATTCAATGAATAAAGCAATTAATAAATTGTTAGGGACGTGTTGATGGTGTCATTTAAGAGACTGCAGCTTTGCCAAGCAGAGGTATAGTTTACCTTGACGGGTCTCTCAGACAGACAGATGAGGACACAATGCTGTGGTTATTGATGGACAGGCAGATATTGTCGGCTAATCGTACCTGATACACTATCAGACACTTGAATCTGATCTAAAGGGCAAACAGAAATAGCTGAGAACAGATCAATATTCATTCATAAGCCAGACGGAGATGTTTCATGTGCACAATTGACATTAATTCCTCAATAATACTAAATTAACATAATGGAAAACAATGTGTTTATAATAAACATACTGAAAGTAACTTGATACTGACAGTGATTGAAAAGAAACACCAAAATAAGTGGTATCTGTGCTTTCTTACTTTTGAAAAACACAGACTCCTACTATAGCCAACAAATTTTAAAATAATTTACAATCTGCAAGTTCCACAGAAGCAAGCAATTTCAACCAATATTAGTGTATTACCCACTGTTTTTAGTGCTAATATGTTTTAAAACAGTGGTAGTATTAGACATCAATGACATCAACATCCACTGGTTTTCGGTTTTGTGTCCTGACCAAACATCACTGAAGATGTCACTTTTAACTGAACTATTTTTTTAAGCTTCAAATCAAATGTAGTGTAGACACTGTTCCTAACCCCCGACAGCTAATTCAAATCCAACATCTCGACCCACTACAGGCAAATCTGCACCATTCTTGAAACAGTCTGCAGTGGCCTGTCTCCTACAAGATGAAACTACCAGAGAGTGCATTTTCATATTTTATGATAGCGCCATCAAAGCTGCCTTGTTCAGTCACTCCAGTGGCCACTCTGCGGCACTATGCTGGCCTGGAGAAACCTGCAAATTCTTGGAGAAGGTAATGAGGCGTAGACCCCACCATCTCAGACTTTCCCTCCTCTAGCTAACATATTCATGGACCGCAGAGGAAGATTACTTATTCACATGGAGCACCATAAATCATGGATTTGAATGTCAGAATGGGTAAAAAAAGCACAGCAGTGGCAAGAACGTTGCAAGTATACAAACTGCTCAAGCTAATGTAAAACTGAAGATGCTATTTTAGATTTATCGGTGCACATTATTCCAAGTCTCTCAACAAAATTTGTTAACTTGATCAGCATCTCAAAATAACTTGAAAAGATTGACCAATCACTCCTATTTTTCAACCCCTCACTCCTAATCCAAGATATATATATATATATATATATATATATATATATATATATTTTGTGTATTCATTTTTAATGTTTTAATTTCTGAAATGTATTACTATTATTATTATTATTATTATTATGGAATAGTATGGAATAATAATAAAAATGGCAGTCAAAATCATGTGGTTCAAACGCATTAATATGCAGAAAATAAAAACATGAAACAGGACATAGAAGACCCCTAAAGACATGACTGTCAATACGTCTCTTAAAATGTCGGTAACACATTTTAAATAAGTCTCTTAAAATACCAGAAAACTTGACTTTTATGATAAGGTTAGTTAACATATGTCATATGGTGCGACTTCCCAAAAGGTATGAAATTTAGGAATAAAATTAATTCATGACATCTGTAAAATATTTTTTTGAAAAACATATTTAAACCATTTTGGAAAATAATGATTAAGGTGCGTACATCTTACTTTTTCTTTGATGGTATCACCACATGACATTTTTAGAGTCATTAAACTGAAATTGGTATTTTTCAAAAAACCCATGAAACCAAAATGAATCCAAAGAGACATTTCTAATAACTTGTGTGTTTTAAACTAAAGACTTTTAGGATGTTTCCTTTTCTTTATCAATGCTTTTGTCCACCAAATCAAAGTCATGTGGTGTAACCATCAAAATCATGGTTCAACTACATTAATAGGACATATACGCCCCCTGAAGACATGACTGTCAATAAGTCTCTTAAAATTTCAGATAATTTGACTTTTATGAAAAGGTTAGTAAACATATGTCATATTGTGCAACTTCACAAAAGGTATGGTATTTAGGAATATAATTAATTCATGACATTTGAAAAAAAAAATGAAAAATATATTTAATTTTTTTGGGGAAAATAATGATTAAGATGTGTACATCTTACTTTTTTCTTGATGGTAGCACCACATGACATTTTTAGAGACATTAAACTAAAATTGGTATTTTTCAAAAACCTCATGAAACCAATGCAATTAGTGGATGATATGAATGCAAAGTGTACATTTCTAATAACTTGTGTGTTTTAAACTATAGACTTTTAAGATGTTTCCTTTTCTTTATCATGGACCATCCTAATTTTCTCTGACCCATGTAATACCCACTTTTTATGAGCCAATTAATAAAATTAACCAGACATATTGTGGTCATGTCCAGCATGCATATGTATGTAACCCATGTTATGACCACATATTATAACTGGAGCTAGATTTTGCATTAACAGCAAAATGTGTTTTTACCATTTCAGTTAAACCCTAAGACAACAAGGAAGCAGGTAGAACAATTACAAAGATAAAAGGCATTTCTTGCTGAAATGACAGGCTTGCAGTGGTTGCAGATGACTCATGTTCTCCACTCCCAGAGATGCTGATGTTAAGAACTTAACAACTTACACACTCAACTTGAGGGCTTAATTAATTACCCGAGGCAATCCTGCTTAATGAATGCAAACCACATGTACTAACAAGACTGTAGAGTCTAATGGCCTCCTAACATAAGCTGCATGTTATGCACATTTGCATTTTCTTTTGAACTTTGAGCATGCGGTGATGTACTTTATCAAGAAAAGTAAGTGTTGGACTCTTAATGCACTCAGTGGTCACAGATTTCCTACATATGTTAAAGCCAGTGTTAGGGAGTAACTAGTTCCCTATCTGTCGTACACTCCGAGTTGTGTCGAGTAGTGTACGACACTAGGGGTCGCTCTTGAGAGCCCAAACACCTCTGACAGTTTTGAGAAAGGCCAATGAAAATTGGGTGTGCAGATTTGCATAGCTGACCACGCCCCGGACGTCCGGGTATAAATAGGGCAGCGTGTGCATCTGCTCACTCGTTCTGTTTTTCGGAGCCGAATGCAGCGTCTCTGCGTGAGAAGCGGCAACATTCACCTCTCTCGTCGTTGGATCTACGGCACAGACAGCGGTCTCTCCCTCTCTGACACTGCTCGTGTTGTGAGAGTCCCCTGGGTGCGTCGACGGCGATCTTCAAGAGAAGATTCTCTTCTGCAGAGAGCAAATTTTCTCTAAAAGAGCTCCACAGACGGATTGTGTGTTTCACGATGCCTTTCCGTCTGTGTCCTACTGGGTGCGGATTCTACCTTTCCCCGAACGATCGGCACGAACGCTGTGTTCAATGCTTGGGGCGTGAGCATGCTGACGCAGCGTTCGCTGAGGGAGGTTGTCAGCACTGCGAAGACATGCCCTTGGGCACACTCCGCTCGAGAGCCGCGTTCTTTTCGAAGAAGCCGCGGCGCTCCTCATCTGCTTCCCGCTCCGGTCCTTCTACTTCCGGGTACGAGGCCGTTGCGATGTGCGTCGAGGAAGAGCGGCAGGTGTTGAGCGAAGTTTTGCCAGTTGCGTCCTCGCAAACCGCTCACCCTGTGTGTCTACCGATTGAGTCTCCGGACGATTTTGAAAGCTCGTCTCAGTATGGGCTGGATCTTTTGTTCGGGGCTCCTGCTGAGGAAAAGGCAGCGTCCGTAGCATCGGAGGGAGAGCCGTCAGAGGCTGACGTCACAACCGAGTTCGCCGCTCCGGCGGTTGAATCTCAGTCTGTGGCAGACGCCGAAATGGCCGCCGCACTACAACGGGCAGCCAAGGAGATCGGGGTTGCGTGGGTTCCCCGCCCAGCCCTGAGCCTTCAAGGCTGGATGACTGGTTCCTGGGCAGGGGGCGTGACTCGAAGCCACGCTCCTCCCCGGTCCCGTTTTTCCCGGAAGTGCACGAGGAGTTGACGAAATCGTGGAAAGCCCCTCTGTCGGCTCGTTCACGGTACGCTAACTCCCCGTCCCTCACCACCCTCGATGGCGGTCCAGCGAGGGGGTATTCGGAGGTTCCCCAGGTGGAGAGAGCGGTTGCGATGCACTTGTGCCCGCAAAACGCCGCCTCCTGGAGGGGCCGCCCGAGACTCCCGTCCAGGGCCTGTAAGTTTTCGTCTGCGCTTGTAGCGAAGGCTTACGCGGCCTCTGGGCAAGCTGCGTCCGCCCTCCACGCTATGGCGATTTTGCAGGTCTATCAGGCTAAGGTTCTTAAAGACCTGCACGAGGGTGCTCCCGACCCAGAGCTGTTACACGAGCTGCGCTCAGCGACCGACTATGCCTTACGGGCTACGAAGGTTACTGCGCAAGCTCTGGGGCGGGCGATGTCCACTATGGTGGTCCAGGAGCGCCACCTGTGGTTAAACCTGGCCGAGATGCGAGACGCCGAGAAGGTTCGCTTTCTCGACGCTCCCATTTCCCAGGCTGGCCTCTTCGGCGAAACCGTGGAGGAGTTTGCCCAGCAGTTCTCCACCGTGAAACAGCAGACGGAGGCCATCAAGCACATCCTGCCTCGGCGTGCAGCGAGTTCCGGCCCAGCTCAGCCGACGCAGCAGCCTCCGCCTGCTCCCCGCCGTGGAAGGCCCCCTACGAGGGTGGCTCAGACCCCGCAGCCTGCCGGGTCTGCAGCCAGACCCGCCCAACGGTCCAGCACTCGTAGGAAGGTGGCACCGCCAGCTCGTCCTCAGGCTACTAAGAACCCCCGGCAGGTTTCGAAGCGTTCCTGAGACGGGCAGCCCAGGGAGGAGGGATCGTTTGGCCTGTCCGGATCCACACTCGACGAGGGGACGAGCGCTGGATTCGGCTTCCACCCGGCTGTCTGCCACCCGGCAGACGGCCACCACTTGGTCAACAAAAGAGCAATTTTCTCCTTCTCTGGGCATATTACACAGCACCCCCGACCCTCCGCTCGATGGTCGGATGCTGTCTCCTCCGTTCAGGGCATGCGGTCACACACCTTCTGTGCTCCCTCATGCTCTAGAACAACGGGCTTGGTCAGACGATCTCCCCTGTCGGGTGGATCCTCTGCTAAGCTCGCACGGCTCGGTCTCCCTGGGCAAAGCAGCCAGTGGCCTTCGGGGCTTCTTACCTCCGACCACACGCTGTTTTCCCAGCGAAGGTTCCCCCACCCTTGGTACGTCGAATGTAACTCCTCTGCGGCCCCTAGCGGAGAACTTTCTGGATTGGCTGAATCTCCCCAATCCTTCCCGCTGGCTGCTCAAGACCATTCGGCTCGGCTATGCTATCCAGTTTGCACGTCGTCCGCCCAAGTTCTGCGGTGTTCTCACTACCTCGGTCCAGGGCTCCAACACCGCGGTTCTTCGGGCGGAGATCGCAGTCCTTCTGGCGAAGGGTGCGATAGAAACTGTCCCCTCAGCCGAAATGAAGAAAGGGTTTTACAGCCCCTACTTCATTGTACCCAAGAGGGGTGGTGGGCTCAGACCTATCCTGGATTTGAGGGTTTTGAATCGGGCCCTACTCAAGCTCCCGTTCAAAATGCTGACCCTCAAGCACATTCTTACGTACGTCAGGTTCCAGGATTGGTTTGTGGCGATAGACCTCGCATTCTCAACTATCTCGACGACTGGCTGATCCTGGCTCACTCGTTGGATACGGTTTGCGTACACAGGGACATGGTTCTCAACCATTTGGCTCGCTTGGGGCTTCGGGTCAACTGGGAAAAGAGCAAACTCTCCCCGGCGCAGAGGATCTCTTTTCTCGGTGTAGAACTGGACTCGGTCGGCATGTCTGCACGTCTCTCCCCGGAGCGTGCACAGTCAGTTCTGAGATGCGTGGCAACGCTCAGGTGCGGCTCAGCGGTCCCCCTAAAACAGGTTCAGAGGCTCCTAGGGCACATGGCATCCTCAGCCGCGGTCACGCCGTTGGGTTTGATGCACATGAGACCGCTGCAGCATTGGCTCCGTACCCGAGTCCCCAGGAGGGCGTGGCACCACGGCACGTTCCGTGTGAACATCACACCATCGTGCCGCCAGACACTCAGCCCTTGGACGGACATCGTGTTCCTTCGGTCAGGAGTGCCCTTGGAACAGGTGTCCAGACGCGTCGTTGTCACCACGGACGCTTCCAGGACAGGCTGGGGTGCCACCTGCAACGGGCAGGCAGCTTCCGGGGTCTGGGCAGGCCCCCGGCTGCATTGGCACATCAATTGTCTGGAGTTGTTGGCAGTGCTTCTAGCTCTGAGGAGGTTCTGGCCTATGATTCAGAACAAGCACGTGTTGGTCAGGTCGGACAACATGGCGACAGTAGCCTACATCAACCACCAGGGCGGTGTACGTTCCTTTCGCATGTCACAACTAGCCCGCCACCTCCTGCTCTGGAGCCAACACAGACTCAGGTCCTTACGGGCCACTCACATTCCGGGCGATGCCAATCGAGTGGCCGATTCTCTGTCACGACAGGTTTCGCTCGGAGGCGAGTGGAGGCTCCACCCTCAGTCGGTTCAACTGATTTGGGATCGATTCGGCCAGGCGCAAGTGGATCTCTTCGCCTCACCGGAATCCACCCACTGCCAGTTGTGGTACGGGCTGACCGAGGCTCCCCTCGGTATAGATGCACTGGCACACAGTTGGCCGAAGGACCGGCTCAAGTATGCGTTTCCCCCGGTGAGTCTGATCGCACAAACTTTGTGCAAAGTCAGGGAGGACAAGGAGCAGGTCCTCTTGGTAGCCCCCTTCTGGCCCAACAGAACCTGGTTCTCGGACCTGGTTCTCCTGGCGTCAGCTCCTCCCTGGCGCATTCCCCTGAGGAAGGACCTCCTTTCCCAGGGGAAGGGCACAATTTGGCACCCGCGCCCCGATCTCTGGAACCTCCACCTGTGGCCCCTGGACGCGACCAGGAGGACTTCAGAGATCTCCCACCATCAGTGGTGAACACACTCATTCAGGCAAGAGCTCCCTCTACCAGGCGGCTGTATGACTCTAAATGGCGCGTGTTTGTGAACTGGTGTTCTGCTCGGCTAAGGGACCCACGGAGTTGCGGCATCGAATCAGTGTTATCCTTCCTCCAGGAGGGCCTGGACAGGCACCTATCTGCCTCGACACTTAAGGTTCATGTGGCCGCTATATCGGCTAATCATGACCTGGTGGGTGGCAGGTCGGTGGGAAAACACGATTTGGTAATCAGGTTTCTGAGAGGAGCCCGGAGACTGAACCCTCCTCGGCCACATCTTATCCCCTCTTGGGACCTTGCTGTGGTTCTCCGGGGCCTACAGCAGGGTCCCTTCGAGCCTCTTCAGTCAGTCAAACTCGATGCTCTCTCCCTAAAGACGGCTCTCCTGACTGCGCTCGCCTCGGTAAAGAGAGTGGGAGACCTCCAAGCCCTCTCCATCAACAGTTCGTGCCTGGAATTCGGACCAGCGGATTCTCACGTCGTCCTGAGACCCCGGCCTGGATACGTGCCCAAAGTCCCCACCACTCCCTTCAGAGACCAGGTGGTGACTTTGCAAGCTATCTCTTCCCAGGAAGATGACCCCAACCTGACCTTGTTATGCCCAGTCCGTGCCCTGCGCATCTACTTGGAACGCACTCAGCCCTTCAGACGTTCTGAACAGCTCTTCGTCTGTTATGGGGGACAGCAGAAGGGGAAGGCTGTCTCCAAACAGAGGATCTCCCACTGGCTGGTGGACGCAATTCGGGTGGCCTACCAGGCCAGAGGCCTACCCTGCCCTCTGGAGGTAAGAGCCCACTCGACTAGGGGCGTCGCTGCCTCGGCAGCCCTGGCAAATGGGGCCTCATTAACAGACATCTGTAGAGCTGCAGGTTGGGCTACACCTAACACATTTGCCAGATTTTACAATTTACGCATGGAGCCAGTGTCAGCTAGAGTCTTGAATACCAGCTCTTGACTCAGTTCTCTGGTTGGTGTAGAGCTTGCTTTAAAGCGCTTCCCCTAACGGTGATTACGCTTCTGAGTTTCAGTAGGTTTCCTAGCGTGAACCCTGGACACCATCTCCATCATTGGCACCTCTGGACGTGGCAGAGTTTTGCGGAGGGACTCGCTACGAATTCGGTCACAAGGTATGGTCACCTTTGTTCTGATTGAATTGTGCCCCATATGTAGTGGCTCCTTATGTGGCCCCATGTGTGTATCCCCACCTATAACTCCTGTAGTGCGGTGTTTCCCCTGAGGACTGGTTTGTCTCTAGGGTCTGAGTCTGGTGGTCTCCCCCAGTGTGAGTCCCACCTCAGCCCCTATGTTTAATGTTGTCACTTGTACCCCCCCTGTTGGGCAGGTTGTGAACTCCGTAGCGCCGTTTTTCCTTCGGGGAGGAGGCGCTTTCCCAACGCTCGCAAGACACTCGGCCGCTCTACTGAGGAAGGCCCGGCTGCAGAACCCTGGTACAGGTCAGTCTTGGACGTTGGATGGTCACGGAGGAGGTGAGCTGCACTTCGTTAACACGTTGCCTGTTACTTCTGCGCTTATCACTCGTGACGCGGCCAGTAAGGTGGCGGTTTTCTACGGGGACCCCTAGTGTCGTACACTACTCGACACAACTCGGAGTGTACGACAGATAGGGAACGTCTCGGTTACGTATGGTAACCCTCGTTCCCTGATGGAGGGAACGGAGACGTTGTGTCTTCCGTGCCACCTTCCTGGACCGCCTCTGAGTGAGTTGAGACCCTCGGCTCCTCAGATCAGAACGAGTGAGCAGATGCACACGCTGCCCTATTTATACCCGGACGTCCGGGGCGTGGTCAGCTATGCAAATCTGCACACCCAATTTTCATTGGCCTTTCTCAAAACTGTCAGAGGTGTTTGGGCTCTCAAGAGCGACCCCTAGTGTCGTACACTACTCGACACAACGTCTCCGTTCCCTCCATCAGGGAACGAGGGTTACCATACGTAACCGAGACGTTACTTGTAACAGCATTACGTAATTTAAATTCAAAATAAATGTAACTGTAATCCGTTACAGTTATTGAGATAAAATGTGTAATTACAGTCACTTATAAAAATGTTAACGATTACAAAGGGGGTACAGAATAGGACACATGCTTATTTGGTAACTGTTTTATCTCCTATTTGGATTTATGTATATGTTGTTGTTTTTTTTGTTTTTTTTATCCAAGCCATTGTTAGATGCCAGTGTTTCCTGTCATTGCTATGCAAAGATTTGATTTCAAAAACAGTATTATAGCTATTAAACTATATCTTATAATTGTGAACCTGTATTTAACCTCAGAACGATCTCAAAGCACAGGTACTTTTTGCCTACTGTTTTTCGAAAACTATGAATTCAGACGTGTTATATTTTTGGTGTATTGTTTTTCTCATACTATGTAGAAGAGAAGTGTTTGATTTCGGATGCAGCATTAGTCATGAAATGTATTTTCTTTGACTCTTAAGTGACCTTTTAGTTAATTAATAGTATTGTCCATAATTTCCCTTTTTACATTACAATTTAATAGACAAAGAAAACACAGTTTTCTTTTTTTATTTAAGAAGTATTTTAACTTATATTTATTTAGCCAGATTTATCTGAAATAGATTTTACAACTATAATAAACCAGTCGACCAATCAGATGACACCTTGTTAGTTTAACAAAGTACCAGTTTTGAGTGTAAAATACATCAGGCAGTCAATGAAAGAATTGTGGGCTGTCCATGGCTGTGTTGTCTGAGGCTGGTACTAGTATGTGTTGTGGAAATGAGTGGATGGTTGTGAAATACAAGTACCCAGAGAAAGTAGGTGTGCATATCAATGGCTACAGAGTTCAAGAGAAATGTACCAGAAGCAAATGAAGTCATTGCCAACAACTCTAATTGCCTCTATTAACACCATTACTCTTGTATTCATAGGCACTCTCTTTTCATGTGACGCTTTTCAAGCAGTCCCGGAATAGCTTTGAATTTGAAATGACATATTTGATGCAGAAAATGGAAATGGGGTGCTCACTGTTTCACGCTCATTGTTTCTGGTCTCATATTTTTTTTCCTGACTGTGAATGTTTCTCCATCTTCTTCCAATAGGACTCTTAATAGGACAGGTGACGTCCCGACAGCACATTAACTCCAATGAGAACTTGCCGTTTCTGTTTTTGTTTACCGATTCTTGTTTCCCACCTTTGCAATTACAGCCAAGTGGCTCTCCAAGCGCTCTTTTATTACAGATGCAAACTGTTTTTTTGTTCACATCGGATGCATGGAGGCTCTTGTCGTAAGTCAGAGCTTTGCTTTATTCCTCTATTCCAACTTTTATGTGTAAGGCCGAAAGACCGTGATCCCGAGGCCTTCACAGGCGGACCATAACCGTGTACTGAAATTGGTCATTTATGCACCGTGGATTTGCCTGCGAGAGGAAGGGAAATATCATTACCGCAGAGGATGGGAAAGGCGGTGAAAACATCTGGGACTCTGAGATCAGAAACCTGTTTATGTTGTCATCTCCCTCTGGTTATGAAAACAGGTGCGTGTTAAGTACCACGTATGGCAAACCTCCTAACAAACAACCAAAGGGAAAATTAATTTGATTAGTAATATGTTATTTGGAATAACAAACTGGTGTTGTCTGTCAGAGACAAGCACAGACATTTTGGGGGTCCAGGTTTTCAAATAAACTCTTTTCATAATTGTTCATAAAAAAGTAGTTATATAACATCTTTTAATTACTTAAACTAATTAACACTACAAGGCTGTTAAACTAATTACAATAAATCAGTACCAATAAAATTCATCTCACCATTTATCAAAATCCATTTACACAAACAACATAAGATTAATGATCTAAATATAACATTGCAAATATAAAAATGTTGGGAAATGAAAACTAAAAACACATCTAGGTGATTGCAAGTCTTAATAAGTGACTCATAGAATCATTTATTCAACCGATTTGTTCAAACCAATTTATTCATTCATGAATGAAGCAAGATTCACTCAATTTGTTCAAAAATGCAGAAGAGAAGCCAAAATTCAAAGACACTGTTTTGTTCATTTGTACACCACGGCACGATACATTACACTTTTCACCTGGACTGCAAACAGCTTATTCTTGAAATGGATCATTTAATGATGCAAATGCAGATGAGATGCATCCATTTGCCTAATTCAAGCATATTTACTGATTTGGTAAGATTTATCATCACTGTCAAAAGATGGTGAAAGAGTGCTAGATCACTAATGGCCAAAGTACGCCCACCGCAGACTTCCTTAAGCAGACTTTTTCAGTCACTTCATCAGAACTACCTTTTTAACAAGTCTAAGACACTGGAAACTCATTGCCAATGTTCACAAATACCAGTGTTAATCAACTGCTAATCTGCACAAAGCTCTTTAGTATGTCAAAGGAAAATGGCAAGGGGGCAAACTATGAGCCCGTTTTAATTTCCTCTGCACTTTCGAGTCCTTTGGCTTAGTGGAGTCATTAATCTGCTGAATGAAACAAAGGGCAAAGGTCTGCTGACTGATCAACAATGTTATTATTGGTTTTTCTAATGCAAGAATCACTACTGATGCTTACTTAAAGGGACAGTTCACCCAAATATGAAATTCTGTCATGATGCACAAAACCTATTGGTTGTTGTGGGTCAAGCATGCATACTTGAGCTTCCATGTTTACCATGTGTGATGGGCTCTATGTATGTGCATTTATTAGAGAGATTATTAAGAATGGAAATCATATGGGTTTGGAATGACATGAGGACTATAGTAAATGAGAACTAAATTTCCATTTTTGGGTGAAATATTGGTTTAAGGACAGAGATTTGTATTACAAAAATTTGTAATACATTGATTTACAACTAATCAATGTATTACACTTTAGGGTGTACCTTTGTTAAAAAGAAGCACACTTCTAAAAAATAAACTTTAAAAGAATTATAGAGTACTTATAGTTGTGAACTGAATGTAATGTTTTCGGACATTTAACTGTAAGTTATTTACAATTCATTTAAATGTATTATACATTTACATTAAATGCATTATATGTAATTTCAATATTTTTATTTTTTTTTTTAAATGCAGTTAAAGTTTATTGTCAAATGTAACTTAAAATATACAACAATGTGCACTTTTTAAAATGGTACTTAATTTTTAAATTAAGTTTAAAGTTTATATTCTATACATTTAAGCACTTTTTTTTCCACAAAGGGCAAAGTCTGTGCACAAATGATACCTCAAATTATGTGCCATTACTTTGTTAACAAATCAAACTAAAGATTTTTATCTACTGGACAATAAAAGGATGACAAAACATTCCAAATTAAACTGAATTAGTGATTTAAACGAGTCAAACGAAAGACTTTTAACTACTGGACAATAAAATGAAGACAAAGCATCCCAGATCAAACTAAAGTAGTGATTCGAATGATTCAAACAAAAGACTTTTAACTACTCAACGATAAAAGGAAGACAAAACATTATAGATTGGACTGAAGTAGCGATTTGAGCGAGTCAAACTAGAGACTTTTAATTAGTGGATGATAAAATGAGGACAAAACATTCCAAATTGAACTGAAGTAGCGATTTGCACAAGTCAAACTAAAGACTTTATCTACTGGATGATAAAAGGTAGACAAAACATTACAGATTAAACTGAAGTAGCAATTTAAATGACCCAAATGAAACACTTTTAACTACTGGATGATTAAAGAAGGACAAAACTTTCCAGATTGAACTGAAATAGCGATTTGAACGAGTCAAACTATACACTTTTTACTATTTGAAGATAAAATGAGGACAAAACATTCCAGACTGAACTGAAGTAGTGATTCGAACAATCAAACTAAAGACTGAATGAGTCGAATGAGTCAAACTAAAGACTTTATCTACTGAATGATAAAAGGGAGACAAAACATTACAGATTGAACTGAAGTAGCGATTCGAATGAGTCAAACGAAGGACTTTTAACTACTGGACGATAAAAGGAAGACAAAACATTACAGATTAAACTGAAGTAGCAATTTAAATGACCCAAATGAAACACTTTTAACTACTGGATGATTAAAGAAGGACAAAACTTTCCAGATTGAACTGAAATAGCGATTTGAACGAGTCAAACTATACACTTTTTACTATTTGAAGATAAAATGAGGACAAAACATTCCAGACTGAACTGAAGTAGTGATTCGAACAATCAAACTAAAGACTGAATGAGTCGAATGAGTCAAACTAAAGACTTTATCTACTGAATGATAAAAGGGAGACAAAACATTACAGATTGAACTGAAGTAGCGATTCGAATGAGTCAAACGAAGGACTTTTAACTACTGGACGATAAAAGGAAGACAAAACATTACAGATTAAACTGAAGTAGCAATTTGAATGAGTCAAACTAAAGACTTTTAGATGCTGGATGATAAAAGGAGGACAAAACATTCCAGATTGAACTGAAGTTGTGATTTGAATGAGTCAAACTAAAGACTTTTAGCTACTGGACAATAGAAGGAGGGCAAAATATTCCAGATTGAACTTAAGTAGTGATTCGAATGAGTTATACAAAAGACTTTTAACTACTGGACAGTAAATTGAGGAGAAAACATCCCAGATCGAACTGAAGTAGTGCTTAGAATGTGTCAAACTAAAGACTTTTAGCTACTGGACGATAAAAGGAGGACAAAACATTCCAGATTGAACTAAAGTAGCGATTAGAATTATTCAAACTAAAGACTTTTAACTACTGGATGATAAAAGAAGGACAAAACATTCCAGACTGATCTGAAGTAGTGATTCAAATGAGTCAAACGAAAGACTTTTAACTACTAGACGATAAAAGGAAGACAAAACATTGCGGACTGAACTGAAGTAGCGATTTGAATGAGTCAAACTAAAGACTTTTAGATGCTGGATGATAAAAGGAGGACAAAACATTCCAGATTGAACTGAAGTAGTGATTCGAATGAGTTATACAAAAGACTTTTAACTACTGGACAATAAATTGAGGAGAAAACATCCCAGATCGAACTGAAGTAGTGCTTAGAATGTGTCAAACTAAAGACTTTTAGCTACTGGACGATAAAAGGAGGACAAAACATTCCAGATTGAACTAAAGTAGCGATTAGAATTATTCAAACTAAAGACTTTTAACTACTGGATGATAAAAGAAGGACAAAACATTCCAGACTGATCTGAAGTAGTGATTCAAATGAGTCAAACGAAAGACTTTTAACTACTGGACGATAAAAGGAAGACAAAACTTTCCAGACTTGAACTGAAGTAGTATTTCAAACGAGTCAAACTTAAGACTTTGAACTACTGGATGATAAAAGGAGAACAAAACTTTCCAGACTTCAACTGAAGTAGCGATTCAGAGCTAATTGTATAGAACGGGTTATCAATTTTTGACTTACACTGTGTCTACACTGGACGCGAGCGGCGTACAAAATACAGTAGAACCCATTATAATCAGTGATGCTGTCTACACTGGATGCGGCGCAGCGCGACGCGACACGACAAATCTCAGACAGTAAACTGCTGTTCTATTTATGAGGTGCTCACACAAAGTTCAAATGATTTGCACGATCGCTTTGTCGCGTCCAGTGTAGACAGGCTTTAGCTGTGTAGTGTAGACACTGTGTTAGGTGAGCAAGCAACAACATATAGAACCCTTCAGAAACTTCATAGCAACACACTGGTCTGGCAATCATGATAGTGAGTTTTGCACAACCAAGACAAAAACAATCAGCTATTTTGGCTTCTTTTTCTCCTGTAACAATTTTACTAAGAACACAAACCAAGTCAGCTTTTTTGTAGTGGTTGCACTATAAAGGGGAAAAAAACTTAGCAAACATCGCGAGTTGCAATCGATGCAGGTCCAAATGAAAAGGACTTGTTTCTATTACATTAAAACTGCTTTGAGTGAAATTACTTGTCTGGACCTCAGACGTCTTGTTTCAGAGGCAGTGTGGAAGGACAGGAGTGGAGGTTGTCTGAATGAAGGTATCGACTAAGTTTAAGTCTGAGTGAACCTGATACCGTGATCCTGTCAAGCACAGACCTCTTCCTCAGTGCCCTCAAGGCTGCCAAAGACGGCAACTCAAAGACTGCGATCTTCAAAGACTGAAATTCAGGGAGGACCCTGAAGGAAGCTTTCTGACCAGCACCTGCTAGCTGAGAATCTCAGAGGAGTGAGAGAAAAGTGAAGGGAGGTGGGGAAAGTTGCCAGCTTTTCCGCTTGGCAGAGTGAGAAAATGGGCTGAGTGGCAGGACGGGTTGTGTGTCAAATAGCCACTGGCAAAGAAGATGGGCAGGGAATTATGTGGAGCTCCACTTGACCTCTTCATTCCTGTCTGAGAGGATAATTACTGCAAATACTAAAGCCAAAATGGCTCCTGATGAGCCTCTTCCATTCTTCAATTAGGCTATAATATGAATGTGAATTTACATAACAGGATATTTCCAATAGACAGTGGTGTGTGTTGATTATAATATTATCATAATAATTTCCTAGACTTATAAACATATAAAAATAAATCCCTACCTAAACTGTCATTATTTTAAAAAGTATTAATTGAAGTTTAATATGAATTAATTTTAAGAACAATTATTACGAACATTAAGAACCAAAATGACTTTTTTTAAACAGCTTTTCCTAACATATAATGTCAAAAGTGTCATCATCTTTACACTCTTTTAAACAGCTCGAAATATCTTAGAAAAATCAAGCTTTTATGTTTGCGGTTGCCAGATTTTGAAAATGTAAGCATTTAAAAGGTTACTCCACCCCAAAATGAAAATGTTGTCATTAATCACTTACCCCCATGTCGTTCCAAACCTGTAAAAGCTTCTCATCATGGTAGTGCCATTTTGGAAAGTATCCACTGGACACAAACAGCGTACGCTGTTCTGTGTCAGCCACACAACACGGATACGTTTTCTATGAACGAAAACAGTGTATCCGCGTGACGCAGCTGACACCGAACAGCGTACGTTGTTTGCGCCCAGCGGATACTCTCCAAAATGGCACTACGGTGATGCGGAGGAGACGAACTGTTGAATAATGTAATTTTTTTTTCTTTCAGTACAAAAAGCATTCAAAATGCATTCTTGTTGAACCACTGATGGCAGATGGACTATTTTGATGACGTCTTTCATACTTTTCTGGGTCTTGACAGTGGTATTTATTTGGCAGTAATGGGACAATGGGACAGTCACAAACCTCCCCTTTTTTATCCAAAATATCTTACATTTTGTTCAGAAGACAAACGAAGCTTTTACGGGTTTGGAATGACATGGGGGTAAGTGATTAATGACAAAATTTTTATTTTGGGGTGGAGTAACCCTTTAAAATGACTTCAAGCTTTAAAACTACCTCACTTTAGCCAGGTTTGTCAAGCCAACTTGACAAACTTTTTTGTTCAGTTTACACAAGATATAAAACCATAAAGGAGACAGACTATGTTTACATGCATGTCATATTCCAATTAGTACTGTGTCTAGTAAAAGCTGGAATCCATTTGTCAGATTAAGACAATATTCCCACTCCCCAAATTTGGATTACTGTGGATTACTGATCACTATGAATATTAAATTTGTTTTATGTAAACACTTACTGAAAGGAGATCTAACTCAATCCATGGCAGTCCTAATTAAAATTACTGAAGAAAAAATAAATAAATAAAATTAATAACTGAGCTGCATAACCAACGGCAGCACCTTGAATCTCCTGAAAAATAACAGCAGGAAAGGAATCATGCATGTGTAGATCGGCTTATATACAACAACCATGTACACGGGGGAAAAAATCTGATTTCTTTATGAATATGAACATCATATTCAGAATATGGCTGCAATCCGAATATAGAGATTACACGGAATTTGTTAAACAAAACAAACATTAACATAAAGGGGAATAAAAAAACAGGAATTACATTGATGTCAAATAGCCAGAACGATTTAAACTTTTCAAACATACTTTTTGCTACAGCAAAACTACTACATGACAAACATATTTAAGTTGTAGAATATATTTAAGCATTAGAAACACAAAGTAAATATTTTACCAGTGTCCATATTTGTTTTAAGGGCCCTTTAAAGACTTTCCTGTATGTCTTCCATAGGTAGTTGTCTATTGGGAAGCTTTTTCAAGTCCAGTCAAAATATCTGTATACTCTAGATACAAACATGATTACTGGCCACCTCATCTTCAAAGATTTGTCTAGAGACCAGGCAAGTGTATTTGTGCCTGACTCCACTGCTGCGGTCATTGTTTATCCAGCAGTTTCTTCCACTCCAGTGTGCCTTAAAGTTTTAACACTAGACTGACTGCTCGATGTGAAAAGCAGCACGGTTGCAAGTCACCGCACAGTCATACGGGGCCTTTGGGTAAAGTCAACGGACTCTCACCGAGTCAGCACTAATCTTCTTTAGCACAAACTAGAATTGTTGTTACTGCAGTGTGGAAATGAAAATGTGGAGCTTTAATGTTTGTGGAATAATCAAAGCACACTGCAGTACAGGGTCTGTTTGTGTGTGGGTTGGGTCAGCACAAGCAATGCTGGGTTTTTTTGTGTGTGTTTTTTTTTTTTAAATAATGGACTGGGTCTTATTCATGAAACAAGCTGATGGAGGTCTTGTGAATTGTTCATGAATTAATTCTTATGTAATTGTATAGACTGACAGTGAATTGAAAACCATTTGTGTAAGAATGTTTTTATGAATGATTTAAATGCAAATTAGTTCCGCTTGAGTTTCATGAATGTTGGCCATTGACATACTTTAGATTTCTAATCTATTTGGCAACTGCGGCTATTTACTAGAACTAGGCCAAATATTTCCCAGTTGACTTTTAGTCATTCATTTCAGCTATTAGCCAACTAGTTGCACATTTATGATATTAATTAAATGTGTTGTCATATTTACCGCATTGCGGGCTGTGGGACTCAACCAGGACAGGGACCATTGCTTGTCTAATATCTTCATGTCTTCTAACGATGTTTCAAAGCAACCGACACTTGTTGTAAAAGGTCAGTAAAGCATGTTTATCTTCAGCACATGCAAGACATTAAGGTTGTACTTGATATGTACAAAATGCTTGCTACATTTTATTTAGTACTAACTGGAATAAGATATTTCACATAAAAGACATTTACTTATAGTCCACAAGAGAAAATAATAGTTGAATTCATAAAAATGACCCTGTTCAAAAGTTTACATACACTTGATTCTTAAAGGGGTCATCGGATGCCCATTTTCCACAAGTTGATATGATTTTTTAGGGTCTTAATGAAACCAAATTCTTCAAATTCTTTGGTTTTTCAGCATTTTTGTGTATTTAAACCTTTTCCAACAATGACTGTATGATTTTGAGATCCATCTTTTCACACTGAGGTCAACTGAGGGACTCATATGCAACTATTACAGAAGGTTCAAATGCTCACTGATGCTCCAGAAAGAAAAACGATGCATTAACAGTCAGGGATGTAAACTTTTGAACAGAATAAAGACGTGTGCATTTTATTAATTATATATATATATATATATATATATATTATTATTATCATTATTATTATTATTATTATTTAGTTTTTGTTTTTTTTTTTTTCATTTAGTACTGCCCTTCAGAAGCTACAGAAGATACTTACATTTACATTTATTCATTTAGCAGACTTTTATCCAAAAGACGTTTTTACAATTGGGGAATACATCAAGCGATTCATCCTAAAGAGGCAACTTGACATAGGAAGTGCTCATGAAAAACCAAAGAATTTGTGGGACCTGAAGGATTTTTCTGAAGAAAGCGGGCAGTAAAACTGTTTAACTACCAGCTAAAACAGCTAAGAACAACTATCACTTCAAAAAAAAAAAAAAAACAGCTGTGGATCATTCAGGTAACAACACAGTTTTAAAAATCAAGTGTATGTAAACCTTTGAACGAGGTAATTTTTATAAATTCAACTATTATTTTCTCTTGTGGACTATATTTAAATGTCTTTTATGTGAAATATATTATTCAGGTCAGTACTAAATAAAAAATATTTTGGTCAAATAATTATAATAATAATTAACTTTGCAGATACTGCATGTTTACTGATGTAAACTTTTGACTTCAGCTGTATAACCTTACGTGCCTTATCAAATGCAAAACAGCAGAAACTGTTTTAAATAGAACTTGACATGCAAATAAAAAAGGTATCCATCCTACAGCGTTTTCACTGCTTTACCACTGTAAAAGATGCAAATATAGCAAGTAAAGTCCACCATTTTGTCCGACAAGCAAATCAGACGGGAGAGTAGATTAACCTCAGTGGACATAAACTTGAAAATTTTTGTGTATTGACTTCTTTCTGTGATTGAAATAAAATATGTTCTGATGTTCATTCATCTTTTTTCGTGTTTCAAGTAAAGAAGAAAAGACAATAGCAACAGTAACTAAAGAGGGCAGGTTTTTGAGAAGGGTCAGTTGCATGATATAAAGACACAATTGCAAGTTATGTCAGAATTGCGGGATATAAACTTGCAATTCTGCTTTTTTTCTTACAATTCTCACTTTTTTCTGTGCAATTCTGACTTCTTTTCTCACTTTTGAGATATAAACTTGCAATTATGTGTTATATAGTCAGAAATGTGGTATATAGACTTGCAATTGCGAGAGCTAAAGTCAGAACTGCAAGATATAAAGATATAAACAAATTTTTATCCCACAATTCTGACTTTTTTTCTTGCAACTCTGACTTCTATTCTCACAATTGTGATATAAAGTCCAATGCTGAGGGTAGAAATACTATTTTCTTACAACTGTGAGATTATACCTCATAATTCTTACTTCATAACTCAGAATTGCATTTCATAAAATCAGAATTGCAAGATATAAACTTGCAATTTTTAGAAAAATTGTGAGATAAAAAGTCACAATTACCTTTTTAATTGTTATTCAGTGGCAGAAACAAGCTTCAGTAATTTAAAAATCACTGCCAGGAAACGTTCAGAGGACATATGGTCAACCTAGTTAGGTGAAAGCTGAACCAGGGTCATTAAATTCATGCTAATTCCTATCCCTAGGATACAAGAGTCTGGAAACTTAATGCAAGTCTAGCAGATTTTTAGTGCAGCTAATGCACAAGCTGTGGAAAGAACAAAGTCCAGTAGTCACCCCTCTACCTCCATTCAGTCACCTTAACTCTCACATAATGAAGGGAACCTCCAATGGAGAGGCTATTCAAGGCCCTCTAATCACATTGCCATTGAATGTGGCTGAAGCAGGGGACTAAATGCATGCTGTGAGCCAATCAGAGCAGGCAGTTTATTTATTTATTTCAACTTTGTCGGTTAGCACGTTCGACACATCGATTCAACTGCAGCCAGCTTGATTGTTTCATTATTCATGGCCTGCATTTGGAGAAAGTGGGCTGCCAGAACCGATTGGACAAATCGCCAAAGCACAAGACAGTGATCAGTGCTAATAGAGTAATCTGGGTGCACATCTTCTTGCCATCAACACATTTGTAGCTTTGTGTGCCATGAATGCTTTGTCCAAGCAGCAAAGCCTAGGGCTTTCTGGTAAATGTCTCTGATTGCTGCAACGCATTCTGTGCAGTTTCATTCTGGATGTCTTTGGCATCCCGCTTTGGTCCTCAATCATGTTCTAATTTTTAATGGTGTAACTACTTTATAATTATGATTTAGTTGTGAGATTTGAGAGCTACGGTGGAGGAAAAAACTTTAATTCCAGTCTGTTCTTCAATCAAACCTATTGTATGGCTTGTTAAATATTTTTGGGAGCTTGACAGTTCCTGGTCACAACACACTTTTGCTCTATGGAAAGGAGCAGTGTTTCAACATTTAAAAAAAAATAAAAGTTCTTTGTGTCCAGTGGTTGAACCAGTTATAAAGCTTGTCCCAATGCACTGTAAAAAAAAATTAAAAATAAAAAATAAATAGCGTAATTTTAACTGTAAAATACAGCTAAATTGCTTCAAAAATGTTGATAGGTTACCACTGTAGATCTGACCTGACATTTCATTCATCTTGCAGTAAAATGTTGTTAATTCTACTGTTTTTAGAAGTAAAAGAACAAATCAAAAAATGTAAACAAATATTTCCAGAATTCCCTGTGTGGCACTCCACATTTGAAAGTTGTGGAAAAGCTACTTGTGATGAAATTAGATTTTTTTTATATACTTTTTTGGATTAACCATTCCATTGAATGCGATTTGTTATGTTTGAGCAAACTTACAGTGTGTCTTTCAAACAGTCAGACCAAACTGTGGACATTCTCTCAATTGAAATTTTTCCTCTTTGATGTCCATAGAGCAAAAACACTGGACTACAGACGGATCACCTCTCTGCTGGGGCAGTGACACACCGCAAAGCTAATTCGGTCAGCGGTGCCAGTCCCGCTCATGACAGATCATCAGAGTTACATCCACGTGTTCCTTTCTACCTCTGAATCTCTGAAACCTCGCTGAGCTTTGATGTAGCAAAGTGCCGTGCAAAACTTCAGCTGTCTCTCAAGACTTCAAACAAGATTAGGTAAAGAAAGCTGTTTGATGCTAGAATGCAAAATCTCCCTAATGGCATGTGGGTGAAGTCACAGGGAAAAAAGATAGAATTGGGATGGGATTTCAGTGTTTTCCACCAGGAACACTAGCAAGCAGACCAACCCGATCCTATTAGAAAATGTAACTTTTAAGAGGTGCTTCCAAAGTCATTTTTGGAGCTTGATTACATAAATGTTTTGTTCATAATGAGAAGGAAATTTTAGGCAATGAAACTTGCAGGACTTTTTTTAAATGGTACAGTGACCTCTTATATGTTAAAAGCTCAAGAAAAATCTGATTCTCATGTCACGATCCCTTTGAAATTACCAGCTCTGTTCCAAAACCTAATGAGCTGCCACACTGCTTCTTAAATGAAATAGAAATTTTATAAGTTCTGATTTTTGTACACTAGGGTGACCAGACGTGCCACTTCCCAGGGAAACGTTCGGCACAGGATTTCGAAATTGCTTAAATTAACCAGTTGTGGGCTGTTTGCGCTTTGCCTATCATTCACTGTATGACAGCAAGTATCGCGAGAACTATTCGAAAGCATGGAACGTGTGCTCTGCTCTCTATAGTTCTCGCGGTACTTTGATGTTGTACAGCGATCAATTGGCGCAGCACAAACAAGCAACACCTAGTTATTTTACGCAATTTAGAAATCCTGTGCTGAACGTGTCCCTGGGAAGTGACATGTTGGTCACCCTATTATACACTCTACATGAGCAGAAATTCCATGTGCCACACAAAATGTTGCGGTGTCCCAATTCGTCTACTTATACTATGCCCTTCATTTTGTGAAGAAGTACATACTTTTGAGTGTGTAGCAGAATAGTAAACAAGCTTTGGGACATATTACTTTCTCATAACCTTGCCTTTGGACCAATTGATCTAAAACACATTATAACTGGTCTTTCAGGCCAAGAACTCCCCTTATGTTTTGCATAATGATGCATTTAAAACTTAATTACCAAAACACTTCTTTATAAAAGTTCACAATACTGCTGCAGATTAAATCTTATGACGCGTTTTAATGCCATGTTAAAAAATTTAAAAATCTAAAATTACGATATTAAATTGTAATATTTTGAGAATAAATTTGGAATACTATGAATAAAAAAATAACATGCAAATGGCCTGGATTGGGAGCACCAGAAGAAGATGCCAGGCCACCGGAATTTCTTTGAATATGTGTGGGACTATTAGTAGAAATCATGTGTTAAATTCGCAGGAACAGTATGATTGGAAATAATATTAAAAGTTGAAATTACGAGAATAAAGTTGGAATGTTTAGAGAATAAGGTCAAAATTACAACAATAAAGTTGGAATGTTTCGAGAATAAAGTTTAAATATTTTGTGGAAAAAAGTCTACATTACGAGAATAAAGTCAAAATATTTAGAGAATAATGTTTTGAGAATAAAATAACCAGAATAAAGTCAATGTTTTAAGAATAATGTCGGAATGTTTTGAGAATAAAGTCAGAATGTTTAAAGAATAAGGTCAAAATTACAACAAAGTTGGGCTGTTTCAAGAATAAAGTTTAAATATTTCGTGAAAAAAGTCTACATTGCGAGAATAAAGTAAAAATATTTTGAGAATAAAGTCGAAATTTTTTGAGAATAAAGTAAAAATTATGAAAATAAAGTCGGAATGTTTCAAGAATAAAGTCAAAATGTTTTGAGACTAAAGTCAAAATATTTTGAGAATAATGTCTAAAAGTTTCGAGAAAAAAGTCAAAATTATGAGAATAAAGTCTAAATGTTTTATATAACATGCAAATTGCCCGGATTGGAAGCACCGGAACAAGCTGCCAGGCCACCGGAATTTCTTTCAATATATGTGGGATTATTTGCAGAAATCATACCATGTGTTATACTCGCAGGGACAGTATGCTTGGAAATAATATTTCACGTCTTCGATTGCATTAATTAGGCCTATTTGTAGTGAGCCAGCCATCCAATAATAACAATAAGCTTTGTGCTTTTGGTACATTTAATATAAAACAAGCTTTAGTCTCATCTTTCAAAATCTGTCAGTTTTATAGCAAAATACAAACAATGTGCCTTGCAATAATGTGTTTGTCACTGTATTCATGTGAATCAGTCATCATTTCATTTACAGTGAGACATTTGTTTAATTATACTGTTTTCTTTATGAAAATCCCACCACCTACTCAGCAAAAACGTCTGTGGTGTCTAATTTTTCATTCCTCAAATATATTTAATTAAAAACAACAATAAAAACGTTCCAAAGGTTGAAGTGGGCTCCAACTCGTTAACATAAGTGACTGTTCACAAGCTGTTTTATTTACGGTATAATACAGTAAATGATTGGAAATAATATTTAACATCTTCCATTCATTATTTGGAGCACACCAGCCACCCATGCAGTAATTGCAATAATTTTGTGCTTTGTTGCTTTTAATATAACACAGCTCAGCTTTCAAATTCTGTCAGTTTTATCACAAAATACAAATGACAAATGTGCTTCACAAGTTCATAGCATGATATAAATGTGAAGAAACATCAGAAGGAATGAAAAAAAAAAAAAAAACGGTATAGCCTAATATAATGAAACAAATGTTTCAATAGGCTAGAATATACTCTCAAAATGTTGTAACTTTAATCTTGCAATTGCTACGAATTCATTCTTGTAATATTGACTTTATTCTCAAAATATTTTGACATTATTCTCAAAACACTTCAACTTTATTCTCATAATTTTGACTTTATTGTTTATTAATTACGTGAATAAAGTCAAAATATTTTGACTTTATTTTTTTTAATATTTTGACATTATTCTCATAATTAATAAATATTAATAATTAATTACTCTTTTATTACTTTATTCTCGTAATTTTAACTGAATTCTCAAAATATTTCCACTTTATTCTCGAAATACTACGACTTTAATCTCGTAATCTCAAACCCTCAACCATCATTCTTGCATATCCACCATGTTTATCCACCTTATTTTTCCGTAAGAGTGGGTGCGGTCATATGTAAATTTTATGTGTGTGGCTTCAGGTCTCCTTTGCTGCTTAATATTGCAAATTGGTGTACTTCACTGTATTATTTTAATGTACTTAATTATGAACACACTGGTTTGAAATGCAAACAGTTTTAATGTTTACTGCACATTGTTATTCTTCTGGTTATTTCCCTATAGTGGTTAATGAACTGGAAGTCTCTCCCATGGGCTTACTTCTGCATAAGGTGGACATTTTTTAAAAAAGAGCTGTTAAAATGTGCACAGATCTGTCACCAAAAATAGCAGACCATCCGGGTGTCTTTGAGATACTAATTTCAACATACTATTATTTGGGGCACACTAATTCTAAATTTAAATACTATGTAAATAGCATCACTTGTAAAACATGTGCGTTATCTCTCAAAGCTATTTGCATTTGCTCACAAACTTTTGAATTCTCTTGCAAAACCTGTTGAGTTCGGACAAACACTTCCTGTTCACTTGACAGCTTGCAGTGATGCAGACAGCTCTGTACATTATGGAGCAGTTCATAGAGTTTTAAGGTTTTGGGTCATTCTAAAATGCTTAACATGAAAAACACTTAACGTGGCTTTATGTAAAAGAACTGTAAAACCAATTTCAGTACACACCTTATTAATAAAGCATACTATTTGTAGACAAGCAGAATAGCCCAGAATATGAACACAACACACTGAATTGCATGTTAAGCATTTTCTCCCCTACAGAAAACCGTTGTAAAATGGTTAACACATCTTAATGAAATGAGATATAAAAATGCCAAATTCGGTATACAGTTTTTATTATATTGTACTACAGAACGTGTTAATTTGCATGTTAAGTGTTTTCCTCTCATAGAAAACTGTTTAACCTGAAAATGCTTAAAAGAAAATGCTTAACCTGGTTTAATGGATAAAGTGATAAAAATACCAAATCTGCTATACAGATTAATAAAATATATATACTGTGTACAGGTAAACAGTTGAGCCCAGCATATAAATGCAATGTACTAAACTGCATGTTAAGTGTTTTCTCCCCCATTTCACGAGTTCGCCTGCCCATCCAGTCCTGATGGGCAATGGTAAACAAACTTGGCTTACTGTCCTTAATGAAGGCTCGAACCCGAGGCTCGGCTTGAGTGCCGAGTTCAACCCCCCATTGCGATATTACCTAGAGGGAGAATAACAGAAATAGAGGAGGAGAAGGGGAGGTGGAGGGATGCCGGAAGAACTGGGGCTAGGATGGTGCAATGAGAGCTGCGTATATAGGCTCGTAATGATGATTAACAGGACTGAATGATTAGGCTCCTCCCAAACCAGCGTTTGGAACTTCATTATTGTCACGAATCTGGTCGGTGCTCTGCGGACCGCTCACCACCAGATGTCACTCTCACCTTTCCATTGCACTCTGACTGTTACCTCGCACTTCGGACTGCATCTCCCATCCTCCACCGCACTGATTGCGTCAGCCCCCGTGACCAATCAGGCTTCCTATAAAGCCCCGGACTTTCCCAGTGCAAGTCACGGATTGTTGTATTGTTGTTATTCCCATTGTTAGCGTTTCCTAGTTTCTTGTTCTTGTTCTTGTTCCTGTTCCTAGTGCCTAGTTCCTAGTTTTTTTTCTCCCGCCTGGTTATTTCGTTTTCGACTGCCTAGCCGCCTGCCCTTTGGATTATCGCTTGTTAAAATGATTATTCTCTTGGTCTTGCCTGCGTTTCACCTGTTGCTCCTGTTTGACCCTGCCTGCTCGACTATGTATCTGTCTCGTCCATTGAATAAAGGCTCGCACATGGATCCGCTCGCCTCTCGTCTCTCATTGCCCGTTACAATTATGTAGAAAATAAATGTGGTTTAATGGACCAAGACGGAAAAAAAATAAAAAAAAAATATATATATATATATATATATATATATATATATATGTGCACTCCAGTATAAATCCTGTGACACTGCGTTTCAACAAAACAGCTTAAACCCACGCAGGAAGAGGTTAAAATAACACGCTGACATCAGCAAATATGTTTTGCATTCATGAACACTATCAGGTAGGTTTAAGGGTTTGGTGTAGGGGGTGTGTTATTTTCCAACACGATACAGCATTAACCTTTTAGCGACATTCCCTAGACATTCTAATTTGGAACCGTTGCAATACATACCTGAAGCAAAGGAATGAAACATCGAAACAGGCATGTATAGCCTATCTGTTTTGGAGAAAACTGAATGTGTGTTTTAGCGCCACTGACTGGACATTTCATTTTGAAACTGCCCTAAAACGTGCAATAAGACACGTAATATCGGTGTTGCAGAGGGTTGGTATGAGCTGTGCTTCATACATCATGACTCACACTATTCACAACAGACAATGGAGCTGTTCTGCCCATTTTCCTAGAATTTCTCTAATGTGACCTCACCTTTAGGCAGCAGAGATTTGCTGCTTATCTCTTCCAACAGCATTCGCATTGTTATAGCATTTGTGACTATGAATTTGCAACGCTACTGAACAATTCTTCCACTAAGTGTAATATCGTTTTTTGGCCTCTCTGCAGATTAATTGTATGTAAACGTGAAAATGAAATTATGTGCAGTCACAAGTACATGTATATTAGCTTTTTTGCAGTGGCTTTGAATGTGGCTCATACAGTCAGTATCACTGATTATTTGAAAAATATACTGTATATGCAGTTATTTATTTCAGTGCAATTCAGTTTAATCCTACAGAGCGGGAAAACTGTGTAAAGAAAATTAAATGAAGAAGATGATTTAGAGGATTACTCCAGTTAGGGAGTTGCAATTTTATTTGATTAGTTTTAAAGAGCTATGATTAGCCTTAACAGCTTAAGATATGCATTGAAGGACAACAAATGGAGGTTTGTAAGCCAGGAAAAATTACTGATAAATGCAAAGAACTCCTGAAATGCGGTTATCCGTAATAACGACATAACTGACTGTTGATGCCTCATGTTTCATAATGATATGATGATTGAGCAATGAATTCTGCCATCACACTTGCATTATTTCAATGAATCAGCGAGGAGTCAAAATGCATACAAAACATTTTACTATAACAATGCAATGCTTGTGGTTTGTTATCCTTGGTTGAATTGATTTTCAATTGTTGAATTTATATTGCAAAAACACCATTTTATGAAATACTAATAGCATCACACTAATGAAATCTGTTCTAGGACCACAGGTGTTACGTAAAAGAAAATAAAACAAACCTGATGTTAACAGCAGTGATGCCTTAAAAACACATCAGAGCTATTAATCTGTCACACTGTGGAAAAGAGTATTTAGCAGCTTTAATCTAACCGAGAGTGATACAGAAACAAGGTTTTACCGCATTGTGTGCGATAAGCACTTACAGTTTCTCTGATGAACACTGTAACTGCAGTATCAGACCCTGTTAAAGCTAAAGCCTTCTAATTCCAGCCATCTTAAGACTAAGCAGCTGTTACTGATGGGAGAGATTAAAATCGTGACAACATGCTTATTGCTGCGTGCTTATTGCTGGATATTTGGAAACTGATGATGTTTTCACTGATTCATGTGTGGCAGGTCCTAGTGTGTATATAATGTCTTTAGGTTTTTCAGTAGGGGAGTAAAGCTAAAGTGACAGGCAGTACAAAACAAGAAAATTGAATGCCAATCATCACAGTGCTCCAACTGGAGGCTGGGGTGATGGGAAAGACATTCTCCTAGAATCTACAAAGCTTTAATACTCAGCTTAGAAACTTCTCTATAAATGTAATGGCTCTAAAAATATAATTTACTGTAACCATCAAGTATAAAATAATTACACATTTTCCTGATATCTTGAAGACATGCGAGTGTGGACATGATTTTTAAAAATGCTTTCAAATGTACTTGTCTTTTTTTCCTGCATTTTAATATCAAGACAGTTATACCACCCTGACATTTTTTTGTAAATGAGGTCCAAACTGTTTTTGACTGATCAAATCACTCAAACCATCTGTTATTTCTTTTTCTTTAATGTTGCTCTTACATTAAACTCTTACATTAAGTACATCCTTAAATTCACCAATTAAAAATATGTATATTTCATAATTTTATTCCTATTCTTCATAATTTTACTAAAAGCAGGCATGTTCCAAAAGAAGCAATTTCTGATTCTGCTGTGCTGGGAGGTTTTTTTTATTTTTTATTTTTTATCCTGACATGAATTTGCTTGTGAAAGCAAAGGTCCCCACCTCCTCAGACCCAGTGGTGTCATGCACAACAGTGGCCAGATGTCTGATGGACCCACTGAGGTTTCCATACCCGCTAGCACTCCGATCAAACATGTCCCTTTAGTGGAAGGAGGAGATGAACTAGAAATGCTTCACAAGCTAAAGAAAACCTTGTGACAACAGTTTAAGGGAAGGCTTTTATCTGTCCCTGGCGGTGTTCTGTGTTTACTGAATATCTCTCATATTGGTTTTTGTGTATCAGAGATCCCGCTGGGCTGGCTGAGGCAATTGGCCAGACAGCCTCCTGCACTGTCAAGGCACCAGCTTCTAGATGATCAATTTAAATGAAAAGACTGCAAGCAGGGCAGTCAATCAAGAAAAAACAAGGTTTGGTAATGCAGGTTGATTGTTTGTTTAGGAATCACGCCACTTCATTATATAAGTTCAAGAACAGCGGTGTAGCTCAAGCTCTTGGTTACAGTAGAATATGTCTGAATTTAAAAAAAAAAAAAACTCAGCAGACTTTAGCAGGTGCATACCTACATATTAGATCTGAAGTTTGTTTTGTTAATGTTGTAATTAAGTTCCACACCCAAGAATTAAGGTTTTCTGAAAATGTACGCAGGCTATCTAAGACATACATGTGTTCTTCATTGGAACAGAATTCCTCAATGGATCCTCTGCAGTGAATGGGTGCCATCAGAATGAGAGTCCAAACAGCTGATAAAAACATCGCAATAATCCTAAAGTAATCCAAAAGCACAGATCGATCACTGTATAAGCAAAATATAAACGCAACACTTTTTGTTTTTGCTTTTTCTATGTACACAAGACTTTTTCTATGTACACAAAAGGCCTATTTCTCTCAAATATTGTTCACAAATCTGTCTAAATCTGTGTTAGTGAGCACTTCTCCTTTGCCAAGATAATCCATCCACCTCACAGGTGTGGCATATCAAGATGCTGATTAGACAGCATGATTATTGCACAGGTGTGCCTTAGGCTGGCCACAATAAAAAGCCACTCTAAAATGTGCAGTTTTATCACACAGCACAATGACACAGATGTCGCAAGTTTTGAGGGAGCGTGCAGTTGGCATGCTGACTGCAGGAATGTCCACCAGAGCTGTTGGCCATGAATTGAATGTTCATTTCGCTATCATAAGCTGTCTCCAAAGGCGTTTCAGAGAAGTTGGCAGTACATCCAACCGGCCTCAAAACCGCAGACTACGTGTAACCACACCAGCCCCGGACCTTCACATCCAGCATCTTCACCTCCAAAATCATCTGAGACCAGCCACCCGGACAGCTGCTGCAACAATCGGTTTGCATAAACAAAGAATTTCTGCACAAACTGTCAGAAACTCAGGGAAGCTCATCTGCATGCTCATCATCCTCATCGGGGTCTTGACCTGACTGCAGTTCTCTTCACGGATGAATCCCGGTTTTTACTGTACAGGGCAGAAGGCAGACAGCGTGTATGGCGTCGTGTGGGTGGGTGGTTTGCTGATGTCAACGTTGTGGATCGAGCGATCCATGGTGGTGGTGGGGTTATGGTATGGGCAGGCGTATGTTATGGACAATGAACACAGGTGCATTTTATTGATGGCATTTTGAATGCACAGAGATACCGTGATGAGATCCTGAGGCCCATTGTTGTCCCATTCATCCATGACCATAACCTAATGCACGGCCCCCATTTTGCAAGGATCTGTACACAATCCTCATGAAAAATGGGACAAAAACAAAAGTGTTGCGTTTATAATTTTGGTCAGTGTATATTGGTGGATTCTGATGTTAATTGGTGGACTGGAGTGGTGTGAATTACTTATTATTATTCTGAGTGTTTTATCAGCTGTTTGGACACTGATTCCAATGGCACCCATTCACTTCCATAGGTGAGCAAGTGGTGTAAAACTGCTAATTTTCTCAAAATCAATTTTGAAACAAATTCATTAACATTTTGAATGACCTGAGGGTGATTTTTTTGGTCTTATTTTTTGGTCTTATTTTGGAGTGAAGTATTCCTTTAAACATGCATGGTGCAGTCATAACACCTGCAAGGACCAGTATACACAATCAGGCCATTGCGCTATATTATAATCTCACAGAAAATCTACAGAAAATGGTTTTAGTGCTTCCTGAATAACAATTCAATTTATTTGAAATAAAAAAAAAGCATTTTTGCATATTTGTTTACCTGCATTTACATGAGTATCAGAAAACCCTGAACACTTAATATTTTGGTTCAGTAACTTTAAATGAGTGCTTGAGAAAATTATGTTAAAACATTGTGAGCAGAGACAAAAGCAACACCCTAAACATTTTTAAGTATTCACAGTGCAAGCCTGAAGAGCACAGATGTCTATATACTTTCTGCAATCTGTAGCATTTTGAAGAATGAATTTAAATATGGTAAAATGTGTTAAACACAGCTCACTGTATGTGTCTACTGGAGCGGGCATTTTTAATAAATTCTCTATGGGAGCTGAGCAGCAGGCTCACATTCTTGCACAATTTTACAGGGAGCAGAGTAACTTCAGAGAGCGTCATTGTACATATATATTATGTCTCTGTTTCCTGTTATACTAACCCTCGGTTTCACAGACAAGGCTTAAATGTAAGACTAAAATGTAAGTCTGAGCTGTTTCAGCTGAAAGAAACTTGCACTGACTGATCTAAAAATATATCAGTGCCTTTTTTTTGTCTCAAGATGCGCATCAGTAATGATTTTTTGATATCTGGGGAAAAAAGTTCGTCAAGAAGCGGATTCAAAGTCTTTTTGATCGCAACAAAAATGACTACAACACGCACTTTACCATCTACGCCACTGAAGCTGTTATTAGATGATTGTCTTTTGTAGTGTTGACAATCCCAGTCACACGTTGGTAGGTGGAGTTAGTTAGTGTAAACAGCCTCTGCCAACAAGGCAGGCCATTTGCGCCTTAACTTATTTTTGGGTCATCGTCATAAAAGCCCTGTAAACATGGTCACAGGCACAAAGATACATCTTTCATTTCATCAAGCTGAATGCTCACTAAAAACTGACACAGTCACCATGTTTTCGGGCTATTTCATGTTTCATTTTGACATGACACAAAGCAGTGATATCTAAACAGGAGAGTTGTTTACTTACCTTATAATTAGTCAATAACGGCATCATTTTCTTTATTTAGACCGAGAACATTGTAAACTATAAAACTATAAAACTATATAACGTACTACCATATTTGTTACAGTAAAATTCTGCCAACCACAACTGTCGTTTTTTTACTGTAAATTTTACGGAATCTGTCAGTGCAAAAAAATCCAAATATTCAGTTTCATGTTAAATCTAAAGTAGTAACAGTTTCATGTTAAATCTAAAGAGGGAATCTTTTAGACTTCATTTCTTTAATACAGCTGTGGCTATTACAAGCTGTCAGATACTCCTCTTCCAGCCTGCATTGTAAACCAAAAGCTATTTTTAAAAATAGGGATGAGCCACTCGATATTTGTTTGATATTTAATATTGTTTCAATAGAAATTACATCAACACACTGAATTATGCTGTGTGTTTCAAGGCACTTCAGTGGTGCTTTAAATAAACAGTTATGTTGCTTTGCAAGAGCAATCTGAAAGAAGTAGTTTGCCCATTACTCATCCTCATGTCACTTCAAACGTATAAGACCCTTTCATCCGTGAAAAACAGGGATGAAGGATGAGAGCTGATGTGTACCAACATCACGTGTATTATCATCATGAAATGTGAGCGCTAGGAGCCCCACACTTTGAGAAACAATGCTATGAACACAGTGAATTTAACTAACCTGCTTTAACTAAGTCCATCATGAAAGCAGCTGACATGAAAGAACAGTGTCCGCTATAATGCCTCATGCAGCAATGCTGAGAATGCATTTTGCAAACGACGGACGTTCTAATTCTGCGAAAATCTGCTGAGCTGTCTGTAGCAGATTCTGTGTGGCTCTGGCCATAAGAGACATTTGGATTAGCCTCTAACCACAGACAAAAGCTCATTAATTTGGGTGTTAACTGTGCTAAAACAGCAGCACTGCCAAACGACGCACGCTGGAAGAAAGGGACAGAGCGTTACGAGGTCATTCTCCATCTGTCATTGACTGTCCCTGTCTTTTCCTCTTTCGTCACATCAGCAGCACCAACTGGAAATGCTCTGGCAGGTGCAGAAATCGACTGTCACAAGGAGGAGAGTCTTTTAGCTTGTATTAAGTGGTCGAATAGCTTTTGCCACCCACCACTTCTCCTTTTTCCACATTGCCAGTGTGAAGATGAAGAGAGCTAAGGCAGGGGGCAACCAAGACAGCTTCCCTCGGGAGTTTCTTGTATCTTCCAGCCACTCAGCAATTCAGCCGCAGGGCGAGATTGAGGCCAGTCACCACAGTGGTGCGTCTGCAACCTTTTACGACCTGCCAATCAGGGTGGACTGTATCCTGGAGGCCGGGACTCTACAATAAGCTCTTGAGGAGAGCTGCTCAAATCGAGAATAATGGTGTATAGGGCACGGAAATCAAAGAGAAGCAATCAACACCACCATCATTTGGCTGTCGAGCTCTGGTCTTGATTGAAATAGACCCTTCTGGGCAAATTGTTCAGCCCTGAAGTGCTCTAATTGTGTTAAAATGCAATCTACTTTGTCTTCCACTCAAAAATAGAATAGCACACAGCTTGGAATGTCAACAGGGTGAGTGAATGACAGAATTTTCATTAACACTTTATTTTAAGTACCATTTCTCACTATTAACTAGCAAGCACATTAGCTGTTTAATAATACTTATAAAGCATATATTAAAGGGGTCCTATTATGCTCTTTTACAAAGTCTTGATTTTGTTTTGGGGGTGTACAAGAACATGCTTGGTGTTTCGAAAAATGCATTATTTTTCACATAATTTACATTATTACAATAACTTTCTACCAGCTTGGCACAAATGGCTCGATTAGTTCAGGGTTTAATGAAGGCCCGCCTTCTGAAAAACAAAATGTGTTGTGATTGGTTAGCTGTCCCACTGCGTTGTGATTGGCGAACAGCTTAGACAGCGTTTCAGTACTGCCACACCCCTTGTCAAAGAAGCAAGTTCCGTGTACAACTGTTAGCACAAGCTAGATTAAAGTGATTCTTACATTTTAAATATGGATAGTTTTCTTACAAAAAAGCATCGATTCGCTACAGGAGGCCTTTATTGACCCCCCGGAGCCGTGTGAGGCACTTTTTATTATGGATGGATGCACTTCATTGGTCTTGTTTTGGACGGATGAAGAGAAACACTCGTCTATGCTGTTCTAAAGCTTGGGAGTGCTAGGATCATTTTTAATATAACTCCGAGTGGATTTGTCTGAAAGAAGGAAGTCATATACACCTAGGATGCATGGAGGGTGAGTACATAATACGCTACAGTAGTGTTGGGTGTTATCATCAGCCTGCTAGATCGCTGATACATGATATTATTGTGCTAATTCAGTTATTTACATATTTAGTTTCACTGCCCGAAACCAGCTCCAGCATAAGGCTAAAAGCAGCCTAACATTAACATTATCAAAGAACACACTGTATGATGAATAAATCTCTTACCACACACCGCACACATCTGTGGTGCGTTATGGCTCTGACACGGCCACTCAGAACCTCTTGAAGTATCTCAGAACCTGCTCTCCACGCTGCATTGCTAAAGTTAGGCTAATCCCCTACCTCATCCCTACCCACCACCCAACCATTCAAATTTCCGTAGGCAGGATTTATTTTAATGATATTCTAATTCACTGTATTGTGACATCATAACATCAGGAAAACAAATGCTGTAGTCCAAAGGAGCCGTTCGTTGTAGTTCTTGAAAAGGGATTTTTTAAAAACAAAATATCTCCCTTTGGAGTGGACTTTGAGATTTGTAACTTTATAGATCTTTTTTTATGCCCAAACATACACACCACACACTGACTAAAATTCAAAAAGTGAAAAAACATAATAGGACCCCTTTAATGCCTAATTCTGCATGACCATATTTTAAATCCCTTAATCCTACCTCACAACAAATCGGCTACCTCACTAACTATTAATAAGCAGCAAATTAGGAGTTTACTGAGGCAAAAGCTGTGCTTAATAATTAGTTAATAGTGAGAATTTGGTAGCCATTCGATGCCCGTTTAGCCAGGAAATACTGTGAGCAAATGGTACTGTGGAAGAAGCAAACCACAGAAGGTGACCTTAAACACACAAGGAGCTTTCTTTTTGGCACAGCGATGTTTACCAGCTCACTTGATCCTTCAGTAACCTTCATTTATTGATTCAGGAGGTGCAGACTACTTTCCGACTCCTTTTGCTTACTTCAGGGTGAAACCCTGATGGCTACTGCTTCTCAGCACATCACACACTTCAAACAAAGAGTCAAAACGTGTCTATAATATGTTTCAGAAAAGACAGTGAAGAATATAAAACTGCTACAGTGAAAACCAGTAAATATGATAATTGGGAATCAAGCAGCTATTTGGTGTGGTAAATCTGTTTAACAGGACCATGTACACTACCATTTATAAGTTTGAGGTTGTTGTTTTTTCATGTTTTTAAAATTATTTTTTATGGCTCCATTTATTTTATAACACCAACATGTTTCATCTTACAGTGTTAGATTTCCAGAACTGGATTTTGAACAGCCAATTCTCCAGACTTCAGTGTCACATGATCCTTCAGAAATGATTCAAAAGCTGCTCAAGAACTAGTTCTTCTTATTATAAATGTTGAAAACAGCTGCTTTGCTTAATATTTTTGTAATGCATTTTTGCTGAATAAAAGTGTTGATCTCTTTTTAAGCTAAGTTTAGGGATGTGAACCACTCTTTGGCATGAATAATGTACAGTGCATTCTGAAAGTATTCACAGCGCTTCACTTTTTCACATTTTATTATGTTATAGCCTTATTCCAAAATGGATTAAATTAATAATTTTACTCAAAATTCCACAAACAACAATAATAACAATGGGAAAGAAGCTTGTTTGAAATCTTTGCAATTTTATTAAAAATAAAACATGAAAAAATCACATGCATACACATACATAAGTATTCACAGCCTTTGCCATGACACTCAAAACTGAGCTCAGGTGCATCCTATTTCCACTGATCATCCTTGAGATGTTTCTACAACTTGATTGGAGTCCACCTGTGTGTGTGTGTGTGTTTTATACATTTGTAAAGATTTCAAACAAACTTCTTTCACGTTGTAATTATGGGGTAATGTTTATAGAATTTTCCAGGAAAATAATTAATTTAATCCATTTTGGAATAAGGCTGTAACATAACAAAATGTGAAAAGAGTGAAGCCCTGTGAATACTTTCTAGATGCACTGTTCTTAAAATTGTGTGTTATTACTTCAAACAACTCCATTCAATGGAATAACAACCAAACAAATCCTACTGACTTGCAATGAAAAGGAGACCAGAGTCATATTTATTAGCCAGAATATCACAGAGACTTACAGGTGGGCGTTTTTGAGCCTGTAGGTATCACACTAAAACCAGAACAACAGAATCAGAACACACAGACAACTGATAGACCCCAGATTCATGGTAGGTAGTTCTGCATGTGTAAGTACCACTCATATTTTCTACAGAAAAATATAAAATGCAAAAACTTTAGACTTTTGAATGTTGAAGTACACCAGACTAGCAGCCTCTAAATAGTTCAGCATATTACACTGAGCGACTAGAAGGGAATAAAACCCTCCACAGCATCAGAAATCTATAAAAATGCTCTTGTTTGCTCTCTAGAATGTAAAGATTTTCTTTCATGCTCCTCAACCTTTGCTAAGATGCCGTATTTCATTCAGAAAAGAAAAAAATGCATTGAATCCAACATATGGATGGCGTCTCAATTTTTGATCGCTATTTTTATTCACACCGTGCAACCAAATTAAGCAAAAAAGCCTTGTCTGAGCTGCAAACACAGCTCCTGCAGTGCCAGGAGCACTTCCTCTGAATTCACAAGCTTAAGAAAACAGTTGGCTCTCTGAAGCAGTTCAATAAGAAGCAAGACACATGCCTGGATGGATACGGGGGTGGAAATCAAGAGACAGCAGAGCTCAGAATACAAAAGCAGCATAAAACAGTCCCACGCAGTCTATCTGTCAGTTTTAAGGACATGCAATCCTCGACTTGTAAATGGTTTGTGCGGAAGCACCTGATATTAATGCTAATAAAATGACATAACCATCCAAAAATAGTGCAGACAGAATCCAGATTGGATAGCATAGTCACGGTGCTGCACTGGCATCTGTTTTTGGAAGCATTTAAGGCTCATATTCCCAGCAATATACTGTAAATAGTAATTGATACCTATTTCTATCTGACATAACCCATAAAAATTGTGTTGCTGTAGTCTGGTTGATTTAGTCAAATTAAACAATATTTTTGATGTTAATAAAAACAGTTAATATGTTTTCACATGGCAATATATACATCAAATAATTAAATTTACATTAAATAAATATTTTTTGGAAATACTTATAAATAAATACTTTCATTAAGGTGTTTTCCTGCATATTTCTGATGCACCACATCATATTTAACAATTTTACAGTAAACAACATCTGCCATGTTAGCAGTTTTCTTTGACGCAGGGTATGTTCCCTGGACAGTGTAACTCGCTGCTTAAAGGGATAGTTTACCCAAAAATGAAAATTCTGTCATTAATTACTCACCCTCATGTCGTTACAAATCAGTAAGACCTTTGTTCGTCTTCGAACACAAATTAAGATATTTTTGCTGAAATCTGAGAGCTTTCAGACCCTCCAGCAAAGCAACTACCACATTCAAGGCCCAGAAAGGTAGTAAAGGCATCGATAAAATAGCCCATGTGGCATCAGCGGTTCAACCTTAATTTTATGAAGCAATGAGAATACTTTCTGTGTGCAAAGAAAGGAAAAATAATGACTTTACTCAACATAAATACTTGGTTACAAGAGTACCACAACGAACGCCGGCTCATGTGTCATGGTACTTGTGAACGCTGATACGGAAGAGAGGAAATCTGATCATACTTAATTTTATCGGAGAGTTTATTTACACTAAGTGCAAATAGCCTCTGCCAACAAGGCTTCGCCCAACAATGTGTGATTGGACTAGTCAACTCTACAAAAGACAGCTGTCAATCATCAGCTCCATTGGTGCAGAGGATAAAGCACATGTACTGCTCTTTTTGACGTGATCAACCCGGGTTCGAATCCACTTTCTAGCGAGCGTTTTGTCCTCCATTTTTAAATGTCATTTCATATCGGAAAGGCATTTATTTTCAATAAAAATGAAGGAAATAATCAGAGTTAAAAATAAAGTATCAGTTAGGGTTAGGGTAGGTGTAGGGAGGGCTTATTGTCCAAATAAGGTGGCCTCCATTTAATAAATTGAATTAAAACTATAATTTATACTCAATATGTAATTACTGCATACTGTTTTAATGTACTACAATACAGAGGTGCAGATAATTGCATCTATTTGCAGTAAGTATTATAAATAGCAAAATATTCTGCTATTTTAACATAGTGTAAAATAGAATCTATCTCTATTTGGACTTAGTGTAAACAGAACCCATTGCTATTTACACTTAGTGCAAATAGCCACTGCCTAATTTTATTAGATTTTAAAGAGGTCCTATTATGCTCTTTTACAAAGTCTTGATTTTGCTCTCTTGCTTGATGCTCTCTTGATGCTCTCATGCTTGGTGGCTCGAAAAACACATTATTTACATTATTACAATACTTTTTTCCTCAGCCTGGCACAAATGGCTCGTTTAGTTCCGTGCTGTGATTGGTTAGCTCTCCCACTGCGTTGCGACTGGCGAACAGCAACTGTGTTTCCGTCCTGCTACACCCCTTGCTAAAGCAGTTAGCGCAAGCTGGATTAAAGTGATTCTTACGTTTTAAATATGGATATTTTTTCTTACAAAAATGCATCGATTAGCTACAGGAGGCCTTTATTACACTTTTTTATTATGGATGGATGCACTTTATTGGACTTGTTTTGGACTGATGAAGAGAAACGGCCTCTGTGCCGTTCTAAAGCTTGGGAGTGCCAGGATAATTTGTAATATAACTCCGACTGCATTCGTCTGAAAGAAGGAAGTCATATACACCTAGGATGCATGGAGGGTGAGTAAATAATACACTACAATAGTGTTGATTCCTATCCTCAGCCTGCGAGATCGCCAATACATGATATTATCGTGCTAATTTATTTAATTATTTTACATACTTGGTTTCATTGCCCGAAACCAGCTTCGGCATAAGGCTAAAAGCAGCCTAACATTATCATTATCAAAGAACATCAGCACTGATTAGCCTAGCCTATTCTTGTGCAAGTTTATGCATTTTAAAAAAACACTTGCGTTAAAAGTGAAGCTATTTAGACTGAATGATGAATAAATCTATTACCATACACTGCACACGCTGTAATACGGCGCATTACAGTTCTGACGCAGCCACCGGAGTAGATCGCGGCCTCGGCATGTGTTTCAACCCCCTGTACTGCACACGTCTGTGGCGCGTTATGGCTCTGTTACAGAACTGTTTACTGTATTTTTTTTACTGTTTGTTACTGTATTTTATTTTTTATTTTGTAAATACTGTTTACTGTATTTTACTTAATTTACTGTATTTTGCAGGTTCCCTTATCTCACTCTGCGGGTTTTTGCATTTTAAGACATTTCACAACCTGAACTAACCTTTACTTGTCATTAAAAAAAGGTAAATTTACCTGATATTTTAAGAAACATATTAATCTTAACATACTTTTTTTTCCTGCATTTTTTTTTTTTTTTGCATATTGGTTGCACCACAATGACTGCATGCCATGAGTTCTCTGTCATTACTTCAGCTGTTTAAAACAGACAGCTCTTCAACTCCTGCGGTCCCACAGGACGGCAAACTGTCCACTGGTTTCACACTCCAGAATCTCAGCAGATGCAATGTGTCATATGGGTATAATTTGCCTACTGCAATCTTTTTAACTTGACAGACTGCTTTTTGCATACAGCGTAGCAGGTTTGGATGTGTACACTGGCCATGTCTGACACATCACAGTGCTTTTGCAGGCCAAGAATGTTCTGTACTCATGTAATTTTCTAATCTTATTCCCCTGTCTTTGACTCTTCACTACCAGCAGAAAAAAATGCTGAAGAAAGCTTGTGAGCAAGAATTTAAAATATTCTAACAAAGAACGGGAAAATAAACTCTTGTGTTTTCCATCGTTCTCCATATTAATGAGTTTGGATCAGTTGTCCTAAGTGCTGTCGTTTTAGACACACAAAAGGAAGCACCAAATGATTAAGCAGCAGTTTCGCCCAGACGTATCAGGCCGGAACTTCACCTAATTGGATGAAATGAGATTCAGGGGTGATGGATTTTGATAATTGTTGGCACTTGTTAGCCACCTCACACAGGCCCTAGCATGCTGTCATGCATATTAAGCCACAGACCTCCACTTATTGGGTGACGGATACAGACTTCACAATTATCCCACTAACTTGAAAGCAGGTTAATCAATGCAGAAGTTTATCAAATTAAGAACAGTTTCAAGAGGCCTAATAAGAGACATGACAGACCGGACTTTGACGGGCAGGGATTTGAGGACTCAAAGGCCTCACAGCAGCTAAGGGACCTGTGGTCACTCCTGTCGAGAAGTTTCAGAGTTTGACCTTCGTGTTAGCAAAAATAGGGCATTATTATAAAAATCTGAATGCAGCTTGCGAGCTTGACATTGCTGCACCCTCAGTGCAGCACATATGTCAGCAATACTTTGTTTTCAAATAAAAATCAAAGAGTTCACAAAGTTCAAAAGAGTCTGACAAAGCAGTTACAGAAGCGGAAGGGTAAAGGCCAGCTTTCCAACACACCATTCTGAAATAATGTAAACCTAGTGCAGTTGTACTGTATGATAGAATTCCCCAATGAGATTAAGCCATATTGCAGTTTCTCAGCGATGGACTATTTATGTACATACTTTAGCATTTGATGCATGATTCATCTCAGATGAATATATTGTTATAATGAGCATACACACAGGGACAAATCTGGGTATTGTGCCTGGAAAGATGTAGGGCAGTTTGTATTTTGAAAGCATTCCCTTTTGGAACTGAGCCTGTTTTTGATGCAGTGCCGTCTACATCATCAACCAAAACAAAATCAATAACAACAGCAGTGAGTCCAACCTCCAGCTCCTCATCAAACAGAGATTTGTAGATCAGATGTTTTCCTCAACGTGCTTCATTTTGTGCAATCCACCCAATATGACCAGAAATGTATGAATGTGAAATCATTAACACCACAAATAAAGATTCATGTGCCAAGCTCTTAAAATTGTAGTCTTAAAAATGTATTTTAAGCATTTATCATGAATTAATATTTCTTAAGTATCATTACATTCCACAATCTGAATTAATCTTTCCTTGGCATAAGATGATGCCAAATGATTTTGACCTTATTTCATTTCATTTCTTTTATCTGCATTTTGGTTGCACTGCTGTGCGTGATGATTATCACAACTAGGGTTGCAAAGAGGCAGAAAACTTCCAGTAAATTTCTAGAAACAGTCTTTTGGAAACTTTCCAGATTTGCCACTCTACCCTAGTAAAAAAGTAATAAATTAAAATGCAATGAGTTAAAATGAGTTAAAATGCAATTTTTTTTATACTAAGTATAGTTTAAGTCTATTAACATAGTTGCTAACATATCGCTCGAGACTTACTGATATAAAAGTGGTAATTAAAGTTTATTTAGAGTACTACTTGTGCACAATGCACATTTCTTAACATAAAGCCTTAAAATATGTTTTAATCTCACTATTAATGAAGACTAAAATATTTAACCCTTTAACTGTCACCCCCATTTTTGAACATCGACATAAACGTGCACTATTCAAACTTAAATTCTTATACTTCATGAACAAATACATTTTGTAATATGATTTTGAAGTCCCATTTCCATGGTAATGCAACGTCTGATTTTAAAATGGCTTTCAAAGCATGAATTTTGAGGTTTTTAGCTTTCAAATAATTTATAATTTCTGATGATTTCTAAAACGTGATAGGGAAAAAGGCAACGAGAAAGACTTTTTGTGACAAAGGTCAGAACAATGTAGTTATGATGTAGTTTTTTGAGATGCACTCTTGTCATAAATTAATCTATTACTGTTCCTACATAATTTGTAACAAAAAACAGTGATAAAATATCTATTTAGGAGTCTTAGACCTTTCCAACGATATATAGTTTGTCATGGATTTATTTGTAATATGGTGAAGTAAACTTAGGCGACAGTTAAAAGTTAAAGTGTACCTAAAGTATACTTACAATAGTTACACTTTAACACAATTAAATCTACTTCGGTATATCTTTAATTTGACTTCAGCACTACTTCTGCACAATTAAAGTGCATAAAGTGCAAAATTTGTTGTTCCAATTTAGCAGAGTTTAAATATACCAGTTTAGTATACTAATAGTACAATTGCAGGGTATTTTTATTAAGTACATAATATGTAAATGTGTTTGTAGTGTACTTAGCATGAAATAAATGTATTTTAAATACATTTTAGTTTTTTTTTTTGTTTTGTTTTTTTTTGTTTTTTCACTAGGGTAACCACAACATTATATATTTATTTTTAGCGGTTAAAGTATTACAATTATTCAAACACATAACTGCTTTCTTTTCAGGAATTTCAGTCTTTTAATGAGACATTATTTTTTTGCTTAGGGTAGCAATTATTTGTACAGTGTGATTCATACAGAAACACAGAATACAATTTAAAGAAAAATTGTTAACATGAATGTCCACCCCTAAACATAGCTATTAGTGAAGCATAAGCAGATCTTTGGAAAATACACATGAATGACACTGTACAAATTCACACACGTAAAAAAAAAAATAAATAAATAAAAAATTGCCATGAGAGTGTGTAGTCCATATACACCCACAATGCATTACATTAAGCAAAACGACAGGAACAAAAACAGTAGCCCTAAGATGCCATATACAGTACATGTATTTCCAAAGCCATAAGGCCTTTGTTTGTTATCAGGACACAAATTAAGATATCAAGATATTTCTAATAAAATCCAAGAGCTTTCAGACCCTCCAAGAGTCCTACCACATTCAAGGTCCAGGAGGGTACGAAGAACATCGACAAAATAGTGGAGAGTACCACAATGCATGTTCTACGTCAGCAGCACCACATGCATACACCGTTTATGTGCAGATCAAAGCACATGCATACGTCGTATTGCTCTCCAAAAGACGCTAGGGTGATGCGGAGAAGAAGAATTGTTGAATAAAGTTGTTAATTTAGTTTTTTGCACACAAAAAGTATTCTTCATAAAATTACAGTTGAACCACTAATGTCACATGGACTATTCTGTTGATGTTCTTGGTACTTTTCTGGATCTTGAACGTGGTAGGACCCTTGCTGTCTATGGAGGGTCAGAGAGCTCTTGAATTTCATTAAAAATATCTTAATTTGTGTTCTGAAGATGAACGAAGGCAGTCTTGTATTGTTAAACCAATGTGCTCAAATAACAGAGGTACAATCATGTCATTTCTGTTTACAATCAAGACTAGCTAGTTAGTTTCTACTATGATGCATCATCCTATGGTGTTTAAGCAGCGGGTTATGTCACTGTAATGGAAACACACCCCTGGTCATCTTTCTTAAAATTTTATAGTGACCCATCCTTTTAAATCTAATTCTCTGTCTAAGGTTGTGAATAATGCAAACGCTACATTCAGAGTAAGGTCCCTCTGGACTGAGCAGGGGAGCAGCTGCGCCTAACAAGTGGAGCATCAAAACTGTCATGGCTCATTCTCTAGCAAGATAAATCAGTTTAAGCAGGACAACACCACACCGAACCACACCACTCCACACCATCCACCCTTTCCTTTTTTAACCAATCTCCCTCTATAGCTTCATTCACTACCTAATGTGCATGTACACACCAATTGGTATTTTAGGTGTAAATGTATTTATCACTAATGCTGCATGTTGTTCACATAGCCAAATGCCAAATATATATTGCAATGAACTGCCCAGTGTGTTTTTCTGCCTAATTTGAATGTTACATAATTTTATTGTGGAAAAGAAAAATTGCTTAGCAACCTTTTCTATGTACTTTTATATACATGTTTTAAAAATGTTACGCCATGAGCCCTAAAATGACTGTAACAATGATTTTAAACCAAAAAAAAAAAACAACAACAACAAAAAAATAGTGGCAATCAACATACCACCAATTCTGTCAACTGAGTCTAACTTTTACAGTAACACTTTAGTTTAGAGACCAATTCTCACTATTAACTAGTTACTTATTAGCATGCATATTACTAGCTTATTGGCTGTTTACTTATGAAGCACATATTAATGCCTTATTCTGCATTACCATGTTTAAGACCCCTTAGTCTTACTCAAACCCTATACCTAAACTAACAACTCCATTATTTACTATTAATATTCATATATTTAAATTATACATTTATTGAGATAGAGTCATAGTTAACAGTTAATAGTGAGAATTGGTCCCCAAACTAAAGTGTGACCACTTTTACTACTAAATTTATTTAAGGTTCCAGATATTTATCATAGTAGTGTAACACACCTTTACTAAAATCATTTGTGTGTAAATTCTTCTCAATATTGTGTTGATGCTAATGTCAGGTTATGGTGATGTTTTTTGGAGGGTGGGAAAAGGTGACATTGCCAATGCAGAAGCCAATGACGTGATTTACAGCACTGTAGGCAGACTGCAGAAAGTCCTCGGCCTGTCACAGCCAATGATTGATTGTCAATCACTCTAACCATGCAACAAACTGGTAAATAAATTTGCCTTCAAGGGATCGCACTCTGGGTAGACTTTGCGTCAGAGCGGTGAAGCCTATAAAAAGCAACTGTTGCGCTCTGCCAGAGGCAAAGAAAATTCAACAGGCTTGCTGGGTTGTGTAGGAGGCTGGATATCAACTCAGAAAAAACTCAGAAACTTTCTAAACTCCTGCCTGGTGCATAGCACTTTTTACAAACTTGGGTTGGTGGTTGATTAATGGAAGTATGATATTAATATCCTTGCGGCTCAAAAACCATAATGTAGTAACGCTGCATTTTTTCTGTTTCATTTTAACATGTATGCAGTACATGGTTTTGGTATGTACTTCTGTGGCACATATAAATATATATACGCAACAACAAAAATGCAAAATTAGGCTATTTCCTTTTGCTACAGATGTTTTCAGATACAAAACTGCAAGTGGATACTTTTGTTAATATACTAAGCTTCCTATTCTGTAGCTTGCATACCATGTTGCATGCATTTGTTACCTTGGTAGTGATAAAAAATAGCAGTTACGTTGCTGCATTGGTAAGAACGTCCAAACCACTGAAAAAATTGACGTTACATTTCCATGTGAGATAGTAAGGCTGTAAACTGTTAAAAATGTCAATTTAAATGGCTGTCTTGTGAGAATCTGTAAAGAATATGGCAGCTGCAATCTCTTTAATGGGCTCAGTATAGTCCATTATGTGCTTCCTCCATTTTGCCTTGTGGCAGGGCCACTGCTGGCTGACAGCACATTAGCCACTACCGGCCTGAAGTAGGTGGTGTTTTGTTACATCATAAAATGTTATGAGAGCTATTACAGAAAGCCATCATCCTCTGCCACTCCATTGAGATGCTCACAGAGATAGACAATCAGTGTGGAGGGAGGGGTCTCTCTTTTCACAAGCATTACTTACCAGGTAAGGGTCTTATATAAAGGCTTTCAGTTCCTGGGAACAGGTACACAGTCAGGATACTTAAATAAAAACAACTGTCTGTTTTGTCTCGATAAGAACCTCTCTACCTAGTGATCAACAATTGAAGATCTACATGAAAACCTTTCACATGAAAAACCATATTACAAACCATTTTAACATTTAAAACACTGCTTACTTATTTTAAAACACTAACATTTCACAATTCATTAGATATTAGTACTTATGCCAATAGCAATCAGTCACAATAGTAACTATTGCATTGATACTGGGAACAAATTGAATATTTTTGTCACTGAATTCTATTGGGATCTGTGATTCAGAGATCAACTGTTCATTTTCAATCAGTATTTACTCCAGTTGTTGCTGATTACAGTTCTACTAATAATAGGCACTACTTATTCTTTAGTTACTTGTAATTTTTCAAATAGCTACTAGTATCTATTATAATATATTATTAACATTTGATTTTTTTCGAATAAGAATCTACCTTTTTTTTCTAATGTAGTTTTTCTAATAAAAAAACGACCAGAAGAGATACCTATGGAAGCCCGTTTCCACCACTGAATATATATATATATATATATATATATATATTTTTTTTTTTAAGTTATTGTAACTTGTTATCTCACAGCTCTGATTTTTTGTCTCAGAATTGTGAGATATGAACTAAAAAAAAAAAAATACAAATAAAAAATAAAAATAAAAGATATTCTGAGAAATAAAGTCACAATTGCATGATATAAACTCGCAACTGCAAGTTATAAAGTCACAATTCTGAGAAATAAAGTCAGCATTGTGTGATTTAAACTTGCAAATGCGAGTTATTAGTCAGAATTGTGAACATTTTTCTTCTCAGAACTGGACTTTATGACTTGCAATTGCAAGTTTGTATCTCACAATTCTGAGAAAAAAAAAAAGTCTGAATTGCGACAGTTATATCTCGGAATTCTGACTTTATAACTCGCAATGGTGCGTTTATATCTCACAGTTCTGAGAAATAAAAAGTCAGAATTCCAAGATGTAAACAAGAAATTGTGAGAAAAAAAGTCAGAATTGTGAGATAAAAAGTCGCAATTACTTCTATAGATACCAGTACCTATTGTACTATATATATATATATATATATATATATATATACACACACATACATACAGTCAAACCAAAAATTATTCAGACACCAGATATAATTTTTTATATTTTTTTACTAGTGGGTGCAGGACACTATAGTTCATTTATGTAAGTGAGGAGGATAGCAAAATAAACTGTGACATGTTTTACCCAAGAATTCTTCATACAGTGGACTACCAGTAAAATTGATTAAAAAAAAAAAAACTGGGACCAAAAATTATTCAGACACCTTGACCTGACCATGTTTTTTCTTTAATTGCTAATATGACCTTTTTACACCGCAGAATGAACGAAATTAAGCATTGCTTGGTAATTGGTAGTATTGATAGCAGTGTAAATATTGTCACACTAACAGTTGTCTGAAATTTTGGTTGATTGTAATCCATTACATACCTTTCTAGAGTTTAACTTTGAGTTCGTCATATTTAGTTACCATTTTCTGAACTATAGCGAATAAACTGTGATTTTGTGAGAAATGTTAAAGGTGTCTGAATAAATTTTGGTTTGACTTTACAAGTTTTACGACTACGTTTTTCACATTTCCGGGGTTCTCAGGAGCAGACGTTGTCATAGCTGGGTGAACTGAAACTACAACAAAAATATTGTTTCTGTTTCTGTAAAAGAAAAACCATAACAGTGTTTTTGTGTTTTTATAGATAGATAGATAGATAGATACATAGAGAGAGAGAGAGATAGATAGATAGATAGATAGATAGGCCTATAATTGGGCTGTTAATTACTGTGGAAACGTGTCTGTGAAAAGGAAAAAGGATTCACTGCTATCCTACTAGTCGGAGGTGATTAGTTAATTTCTTAACCACAGATCCCTAGAGAAGTTGGTGAAATTTACTACTGACTAAAGGAAATAGTGGATGGACGGAAGTCGCTAATGGAATAAGTACTGTAATGAACAAGCAGTAGTGAACTAGTATTTTAAAATCAGTATACTACTAGATGCTCATAATTTTTAAGTAAGACAAGCTACACTTCTTGAAATACTACTTGTCCCTATGAGACCTTGAAGTGGAGGAGGCAGGGAAAAAGTGTAAACCGAGTGCGCCGTCTAGTGGTTATTCAATAAAAACCTCATTTGTGACAGTGTTGTTGTGTTCAGCAGAAACGGCAGAGCATGCGAAATGCAAATGTTGACAAAACTTTAGAGGAGAAACTTACGGTAAAAGACGTACTCAGTGTAACTTGACCATATCTTGTCGTCAGTATGCTGGTTGACGAACGAGGCCGTCACAGACGAGTTACATGCGACCATCTGGAAGCCACACTCCGAGAGCATGTCGAAAGAGCGCTCCAGGTGCTTGAACTTGAGGTAAAAGCGGGACGTGTACCTGTCAGGGGTCCTGTCTGGGTCCCTGCTCTCGTTCAGGGTCTCGCCAAAAACTTCTTTGGCCAGCGCAATCCTCCCGCATATCATAATCCGCGGCACCCTCCGGAATTTGGCATCGGTTTGACTCTCCCTACCCATCGTACAAGACCCGCGATATCCGACTGTTATGAACCCGCTTTTTCTGTCGGCGGGAACGAGCGACGGTGGAGGGCACATCCGCTGGTCGCTTCCTTGAGAGCCATCCTCGTAATCGCTGTGGATGTATTCGTCGGGACTGGGCTTCAAGTCGTCCGGGGTTAAGAGTTTAACCAAGTCAGGCAATTGAAAGTACTCCGCTTCTTTCCTCAGCCTTCCCTTCTCAGGGAAGTGGTCAGGGAGGACAACTTGCTTGTCTCTGAGGTAGTCTAACACGTATCTGAACAAAAACCCATCCCGGTCGATGAAGTAACGACCTTTGGGGTCCCTGGCGAGATCATTCGATGCGTTGTTTTTAGGAGAGAATATTTTCCCCAAAAGAGAGCCAGGGTTGCTTATTAACGTGGTGTGACGGGTATAATACACTTGGCCCCCGACGTTTAGTTCAATAACGTCTGGAAAACTGCTGTCTTTAGCTCTAGAGTTTCCACTTAACGCCATTGTTTCGGTCATGGGTGCCAAAAAAATAACCGTATTCGTATAAAGTTCGTTCTACTGCTTCGGGAATGGTTTAGAAAATACAGACGATGGACCATGCACATTAAAAGGCAATAAAAATAGCATTTCAACCAACTAACTGGAGCAGGTACCTTACAGTTACTTTATTTTAAAAACCAACCTCTTATCCCCAGATGAAACGAATCGAAAAAGAGGGAATGAACGGTGAAGTATCCGAGCAGGAACTATAAGCGCACACCAGAGAGTCGCACCTTGCAAACGAGCATCGGTTGCTCAGCAGCGGATGGACACGGCAATAGACACGGGCGCTTATTCCTTCGCCTGAAAAAGCTAGTACATTTGTATGCAAACGGAAGATGCTGTTTAAATTCTGCACAAAACATTATAAAACAAAACAGTTTTTTTTCTGTTAGGCAGGTTTAAAGTTCCTTACAAGTTCAGCAGCGTTCTGAATCCAACTTTTGACGACCAATAGACGCAAATTGGATAGTTTAAAAAGAAAATAACTTAAAACAGTTCAAAACACATCTTTTATAGCGACTACACGGTTGATCGATAATCCCAGTTGTTTAGAAGAAAATCCCGTCTGTGATCCTCTGACATAATCCAGGGTTTGCGTGTTGGTGGGGTTTAGAAGTGAAGATGATGCAGCATCACTCTCGGTGCGCTCTCAATCAGGGCTGTGGCGCGGGAAAAATAACCGCCTCAGCTGTTGTTGCCTCAGCGGGCGGGAAAAAAAAAAACATAATGGGTTATCAAAAATTACATCATCTTAAAGGAGTATGCACGCGATGCGTCTGTGTGTAATATCAGTGTCAGCCAGCTGTGTTAGCTGTACTTCATGCAGTCATCATATTGATTTAGCTACAGGAAACAGACTGCTTAGAATGACATTGTGTGCGTTCATTCAAGCGTTTGCCAATGACCTACTGTACTTTTAGAAAAAGTATTTTCGGATTGTGTGTGGATGTGGTCATTGGAGGATTCAACAGTCAATTTCAGGACCCTGGACAGCGAAAACAATACCTACTACCATCCTCTCCCTATAGCTTGCTTCTCATCAGGGGTTCCTTACAGCAGAGCTGCCAAAGACCCCCAATTCTGATGATACTAAAGCGAGGGACACCCTTCTTAAAATATAGGTATAGATTCACTTATAATGTTTGCAAAAAATATTTGGCGTGGTATAATAACAAATTAAATAATTAACAAAATGGAAAATGAAAAAAAAAAATTGTAATGCCATTGCACAAAGGCAAAGTAAATTCTTAAAATGTTATCTGGAAATGTTTATTTTATATTAAGTTTTTTATTATTATTATTATTTGCATGCTATTAGAGGATAACTCTAAAAAGAAATGCTTTCAGTTTAATTTAAATGCATTTGTGCTTTTCCAAAGCAGCTTTACAGAAAATAGTGCCATATAAATCCCAGTGAGCAAGATAAAGGCAGAAAAAAATATCCCCCCTCCCCCCAAATTATTACAGTTGAAGTCAAAAGTTTACATACACCTTGCAGAATCTGCAAAATGTTAATTATTTTACTAAAATAAAAGGGATCATACAAAATGCATGTTATTTGTTGCTTAGTATTAACCTGATTAAAAAAAAAAAAAAAAGACTCAAATGTTTACATACACTTGATTCTTAATACTGTGTTGTTAACTGAATGATCCGCAGCTGTGCTTTTTTGTTTTTGTTTAGTGATAATTGTTCATGAGTCCCTTGTTTTTCCTAAACAGTTAAACTGCCCACTGTTTTTCGGGAAAAATTCTTCAGGTCCCACAAATCTTTCGTTTTTTTAGCCTTCTTGTAAATTTGAAGCCTTTCCAACAATGACTGTATGATTTTGAGATCCATCTTTTCACACTAAGGACAACTGAGGGACTCATATGCAACTATTACAGAAGGTTCAAATGTTCACTGATGCTCCGTAAGGAAACATGATGCATTAAGAGCCAGGGGGTGAAAACTTTTTGAATTTGAAGATCAGGATTTTTATTGAACTTATTTTGTCTTCTGGAAAACATGTATCTTCTGTAGAAAAAATATGATATTTAAGCAAAATAAGAAAAATGTACACATCTTAATTCTGTTCAAAAGTTTCAACTCTTAATGCATAGTTTTTCCTTCTGTAGCATCAGTGAGCATTTAAATCATTCAGGTAACAACACAGTATTGAGAATCAAGTGTATGTAAACTTTTGAACAGGGTCATTTTTATAAATTCAACTATTATTTTCTCTTGTGGACTATAAGTAAACATCTTTTAAGTGAAATATCTTATTCAGGTCAGTACTAAATAAAAATTAACATGCATTTTGTATAATCGCTGTTAAAGGTGCTTAAATCATTTCTTTCTGCTATCTATTACATAGTATTGCATATGGAAAAAAGCATATGAACCCCCATAGTAAGACCCACTATAGTTTTTCAGAAACATTAGACTCTTTTGTTAAAGGCACACTGTGATATTGTGAAAATTAGTTTCATGCAATATTCTTTGCATAATTTTTATTGTAGATGTTACTACTGTGGAAAATATGTTAGCTGCTAGATAGATAAATAGATAGATAGATAGATAGATAGATAGATAGACAAGGAGATAGAGGAGCGACAGTGCATTCATTTGTAAGTAGGCCATGAGCTGTATTCATAAATGCATGCATGCCTTCACCTCTTGTATGCTGCTTCTTTTTCAAAGATACTGGAGTGTAGCAGTTGACTGGCTTACTTTAAATAGCTCAAACTCGACTTGCGGCTGGCAGATTTCCTGTTGTTATTTCATGACTGTACACTACATCTGAAAGCATTGGCATTCTTAATTTTTGAAAAGCTTTTCTTTCATTTGAAGAGTCTCTGAGGGCTCTCAGCAGGTAGCTGTATTTATCAGACAGGCCCATTCCTCTCATGTCTCTCTCTCATATGCATCCTCAGAAGAACTGTCTTTGAAAACAAAGCTTTATGGTTTCAGGTAAACCAGATAAACCAGGCCAGACAGAAGGCTTCTGGCTTATAAAAATGTCTAGACATAAGGATGGAAACTTTGGCCTGTGATCATCTTTGGCCACGGTGTCTCTCTAATTTAAATACTTTTTATTATTTTTTTTTATACGACTGGAACATTAGAAATCAACCTGTACTAGTTTTAAAAGGCACAGATAAAAGTTTCAAAAGACTTTCTGCGCCATCACAATGGTGGTCATTTAACGATTTAAATGCTGCTTTATGAAAGAACAAACTACCAGGCTTTCCTATTTTAGGACTGAAGACCTCTTTCGTGTTAGAGTTTAGATACCAGGACTCTTCCCTAGAGAGGCAATTATCCTGGAAGACTTCAATGTTCCCTGCGTGGTATTCTTTGACTAATGTATTTCCGAAGGTCAGGTAAAGGTCTTCAAGGGCACTGTTTCCTATAACGAACCAGGTCTAATTGATGTTAGGTTATTATACACAGTGTTGGGGAGTAGCTACTTACAAGTAGATTACGCTACTAGCTTTTGTAACTACATGTTTTAGTTGCTTGACAGAAGCAACTCTTTTAAAATAGTGTAGCAACCATTAGCAAGCTATTTGCTTGCAAGCAGCATTGAAAGGGCACCTTGCTCACCGCCACCAGGTGGCTTTAGGAAAACACTGAACGGTGAGCAATATGCATTTGAAGTAGTAAAAATAGGAGGAATATGTCAAAGACAATTATATGTGCCAAACATCCTGCTGCCATCTGGTGGCGCTATGACTATTACTGAATATTGGCATGTAGATGTCTTCAATCCAGGACTTTGATCAAACATGTGAAGTCTAGTGCAGATTGGACATTGCATGTTTAAGGTAGTGCAAAACGAGACATTTTCTGTTGCCAGTAGGTGGCACTATGATTATAGCGTTATGGTGAAGCATCGAATTTTGTCAGGCCGCCATAGACACGCCCTTTTTATGAAAACTCAAGATCTTCGCAATTTAACATTGCAATGGCCTTTAGAGTAGACTGACCAAATATAACGTTGATGTCATTAAATGTCTAGGAGGAGTTTGTTACAGTGTAAAACATGCTGCTTCCTGTTGCCAGCAGGTGGCGCTGTGACTATAACTGAATATGGTCATGTGTTCAGGACAGGACTCATCAAACATGTGAATTCCGGTGCAGACCGGACATTGTATACCTGAGTTGTAACAACTTCATGTTTCATGGCAATACATCGAAGTTTGTCAGGCCACCATGGACACGCCCCTCAACAAAAACTCAAGATCTTTGAAATTTAATGTCACAAAGGGCTTTAGATTACACTGACCAAATTTGGTGCTGATCTGTTTAAATCTCTAGGAGGAGTTTGTTTAAATACAATGCCTAAAAATGGCAAAAATGGCACAAAACTTGCTGAGAAAATTCAGGACAGGTTTTGGACTTCGTATCCTATCAGATGTCAAATAACATCTATTAGATGTCTTTAAGATGTTTATGATTCAGAATGTATGTAAAACTGATATCTTACAGACGTCTGCCAGACACAGCAGATGCTTTCCAGATCAAGAGATTTTTAACAGACATCTTGCAGACGTACAATAGGGTCCTCGCCTAATAATTATGGTTATTAGTGCCTGTGAACACTGTGAACAAGTGAGCGGTCTCTGCCACAGCTTTAGCGTGTATTTACTGTATAGTGTAGGGGGTGGGACGCTTCGGATTCTAGAGAGCATTTGATTGGACAAAAAGTTTGATGAGAAGCTGAAGTGCAGCATGATGTCATCAAAATCTTTGATTCATATTGGTGGAAGTGAGATACTGTAAGTTTTGAATTCTTATATCTTGTAAACGATTTTTGTTGTTGTTTTGGGGCACACTAGCTTATAGATAACCTTAAGATTAACATATTTATAGTAAAAGCCAAGAAACTTTAATTTTGATTTTATGGGGACTTTAGGACAACTTGTGTTGTGTACTTTTCCCACAGCAGTTCATTTTACATCCTCCGCTGTTTTCCATAAGAGTTTTGTCCACAGCGGTGTACTGATCAGACATGATTAATTGATCATAAAATTTGTTTTTTTATTATTTTCATTATCAGTTATTATTTATTTTATTGATTAGTTGTTGCATCCCTATTTTAAATTATGGGTAGCTTGGAAAGTTACAGTTTTAAAGTAGCTTCCCCAATACTGATATTACAAGCATAACTCAACAAAAAGAAAAGTTGTGAAATAAAGTCTGTAGTAATATTAAGAGCTGCATGGTGTTTTCAGAACGTAGTTGAAATACTTTCCTCTTTCTCAGTTGCCCTTTTGATTCACTATAATAAAAGCAATTTTTTTAGTACTGTGAAATAAACACTCAAATGGAACAGTATGTTGTTTTTGCACCACTCTGAGTAATAGGAAAACTACATAATTACAGGATGCTAATTTGTTTATTCCCTTTTTAAATATCAAGCACCAAACAGTGAAGAAAAATCTGAAGGAAGACAGAAAAAGGAAAGGTGGTCTTCTGTATGTCTTGAGGGAACTGACCTCCTAATCACTCCTTATTCACTGACCTGCACTCAGTAGGGTCAGGGCCACACAAACAACTTATTTTAAGAAACATGAGTAGTGCAGTGTTTCATTGTCATGTCAAACAAGGACAGAGAGACTGTGATTCACAAAATGATGTATTTTGTCTCTGTAGAGTAAAAAAAAAACTCTAACGGGTATTTAAAGACTGTGCTGTCTTGTGATTACCACTGTGTTCTTTTTATTTTTATAAGTGGAAGTTATTTGATTTCATATTCATCACAATGAAATTTCAGAGTAATGTGTGTGTGCATTCTTATTTTATTACATTGCAAAGAGATTCAAACAAAACTTGCCCTCTTTAATTCTGTGTATGAGCGTCAAGAGGATTGTGTGAATGTGCGACTGTTATGCAGTACTATAAATATTTTATGATATCACTCTGAAGAAGACAGCACAGAGAAAATGAAATGCAAGCATGTGAAATCTTCAGTTAAGTGCTGATCAGATACAGTTTAAGTGTTAAACCCTATAGCGATTTGCGTTGTGCTTTCAGGTTTTCCTAGGCACCGCCCAACAACTGTTGCAAACACGCATACACACCGTCACACACAGCTAAACTAGGTCTGCCGGGTTCTCCAGAGACAGGCTGCTGCCTCACTGAACATTAAGAGCACTAGCTAGTTTGCCCCAGCTCATAAACCACCGGGTGATGCGAGGGTAAAACATTTGGCTTCAGTCTTGATTCTCTCTCTCTCTTTCTTAACATCTGTCTAAATTAATTTCAGTAATTTCAGTCAGTATATCAGTGTAATATATACCTATTGTGGTGCATTGGTGCATTTTTCTTGCACACCACTTCAGCCCATCAACTAATATCTTGTGAAGTGAAAAGGTGTATGTTTGTAAAAAACAAATCCATCATTAAGGCATTCAAAATGTAAAACATTGCTTAAAGCCAAAATATGACTCCATAATCTATAATAATGCTTCCTCCAGTGAAAAAGTCCATCAAAATCCATGTTAGAATCCTTAAAAATGTATGAATGGTCCAGTTCCAGCTTCAGTTTCTGTCAGTATTTCCCAGCCCTCATTTTTGGTGCACAATCCCTTTAATACACTGCAGGTCCATTATCAACTGTTGTGAACCTACGGGACAATGCAGGTGTGGAAAGGATGTGAGCAGCACTCTGTCTGGAAGCATAGACAATTTTAGCATTACTGACATGCAGGCCCACACTGAACCTGCAACTGCTGATATCCTCAAAAATAAGCGCCCATTATAAGTCCTATACATAATTTGGCAATACAGCTGTGCTTTCAGCTCCATTTAGCAAACATTTCCTCCCAAATCAGCAAAGGAAATCTTACAACGCCCAAAGATAAATACTGGATGAGCTTATCTGTAATACAAGATTCCAGGGGCGTGAAAGCACAAGAGCAGGTGCTTCAGAGAACACACAAGGCCTTTATTTGTTCATATTTATTCATTTATTTTACTTAATTTGACGGCTCAAAATGAGTGCTTATTTAAAGCAATCTCTCAGTGGTATAAGCATAGGAGGGACAGTGTAAAGTGCATTGCATAGCTTTCAGCCTGGGAACTCCATAAACATCCTTCAAGAGTAATAACCTCTGGCTGTTAGTTGTTTTGTCCGAATGATGTTAAGCTTACTTTGTGGGCGGTTCCCTTACATGAAATGTTGCTAAGCAACAGCTTGGCCCAGGAGAGGGGTGGCACCACGTTCCAACAAACTACCAGAGGGATTTTAAGCAATCAGCATGAGTCTTGTTTTTATTTTCCTCCATGTGCTTGTTTCTTCTTCTTCTTCTTCACCAGTCAAGGTTAAAGTAACCTTCTAAAGGGTTTTCTCACTCTCACTCTCAGTTTTTAGCTTAAAGGTTCTGTCACAATTGTAGAAGATTTTCATTGATCTTGAAACAATATAGAACACAGAATTATGCCTACGCATAAGAGGATATTGTTCTACTATTATCATCTGACTGTGTGTTGTAACTCTCAGAACAGAGAGAACTATTTAAAGCTTGAAAAACACTCATGTATGGAAAGAACCTGTTCAGGAACTAGAAATACATGACAGCTATTGATCAACCTTCAGGAACTCAAATATGGTGTAAAATACATGCTGCAAACACGAGACTCTGGAGTGGTGTTCGAACATTACTCGGCCTTTTGTTAACTTGTTAATAAAGGTCTATCTGGCTTCAAAACCTCTTCAAAGCAATTCTACAACACAATCTACCTACCCTGATGTCGTTCCAAAACTGTATTATGTTCTTTCTTCCATGTAACTTTAACTATTTTGAAAAGCATTTCTGTGTTTGTTTTGTTTTTGTCCATACTATGAAATCAGTTGAGTCCAGTGCTCTTATCTTGTGTGTTCTGCAAAATTAAAGAAAGTCACACAGCTTTGGAACAACATGAGGGTGAGTAACTGATGACAGAATTCTCTGTTAAGGTGTGGAAATTTTGCAGGCAAAATAGATCCATTGTCAATACAGTGTATAAAGCACAGCTCGCACAGAAGTTACTTTTAAACATGGATCACAAAACCAGTCATAAGGATCAGTTTTTCAAAACTGAGATTTATACGTCATCTGAAAGCTGAATAAATAAGCTTTCAATTGATGTATGGTTTGTTCGGATAGGACAATATTTGGTCGAGATACAGCTATTTGAAAATCTGGAATCTGAGGGTGCAAAAAAAATTAAATATTGAGAAAATGGCCTTTAAAGTTGTCCAAATAAGGTTCTTAACAATGTATATTACTAATCAAAAATCAAGTTTTCATATATTTACAGTAGGAATTTTACAAAATATCTTCATGGAACATGATCTTTACTTAATGTCCTAATGATTTTTGCCATAAACGAAGAATCAATAATTTTGACCCATACAATGTATTTTTGGCTATTGCTACAAATATACCCCAGCGACTTAAGACTGGTTTTGTTGTCCAGGGTCACATTTATGTTGGTCCATGCGGCAAATTCGTGTGACCAGTGTTGTGAAATCTGCATTGGAAATCTTTCTCCCATATGTGAATTGAAGTGTCGCTCTGGAATTCACACTTAGCCTGGTCTGTGAACAGTAGAGCAAGCAAACTTGTTTCAGACATTATTATTGTATTGACATGCACTATTGGCCTGCTGAGGCAGTTTAAGAGAAAGGTGGATTTTCTTCCCTTTTTGCAATATCTTCACAGCGGTTAATATTTTGCAATTATTTCACAACTTTTATTATATACACCTTGGAAACAATACAGTGGTTTGGAACTCAGGGACCTCAAAAGTGCATTTTAGAGTTTCTTCTAATAAATAAATATATAATGTCTAGCGTTTGACCTTCTTTGCTCATTCACTTTGTAAACACTGGGTCGGTACTTTTGCAGCGATGTAGGACAATTTAGAAGTTGAAGGAGAAAATGAGATGGGAGTTTTTCAACATACCCTAACCTGTCTTGAACCAGAGCGCACGAAGTATGCATGCATGCATATCACAGAGCTAGATAAGACGAGCATATGTGGTTTAAAGGTGTATAAATTTTACATTTTTTTAGAGTAATAACTGATTGTTTCACTAGATAAGACCCTTCTTCCCAGACTGGGATTATTTAGAGCCCTTTGAAGCTGCATTTAAACTGTATTTCGGAAGTTTAAACTCACGGGCACCATAGAAGTTCACTATATGGAGATAATTCCTGAAATATTTTCCTCAAAAAACATAATTTCTTTATGACTGAAGAAAGAAACACATGCACATCTTAGATGACAAGGAGTGAGTAAATTATATGTAAATTTTTGTTCTGGAAGTGAACTGATCCTTCAAGTGTTGTTACCTGAATGATCCACAGCAGTGTTTTTTTGTTTAGTGATAGTTGTTCATGAGTCCCTTGTTTGCCCTAAACTGTTCTTCAGAAAAACCCTCTTTCCAACAATGACTGTGTGATTTTGAGATCCATCTTTTCACATTGAGGACAACTGAGGGACTCAGTATGCAACTATTACAGAAGGTTTAAATGCTCACTGATGCTCCAGAAGGAAAGACAATGCATTAAGAGCTGGGGGGTGAAAACTTTTGAACAGAATAAAGATGTGTACATTTTTCTTATTTTGCCTAAATATAATATTTTTTTTTAATTAGTACTGCCCTTCAGAGGCTACAGAAGATTGTTACATGTTTCCCAGAAAACAAAATAAGTTTACCCTTTTTAAATTTACCCTTATCTTCAAATTCAAAAAGTTTTCATAACCCAACTCTTAATGCTTTGTGTTTCCTTCTGGAGCGTCAGTTGCATACGAGTCCTTCAGTTGTCCTCAGTGTGAGAAGATGGATCTCAAAATCATAAACTCATTGTTGGAAAGGGTTCAAATACACAAAAATGCTGAAAAAAACAACAAAAAAACAAAAAAAAACAAAGAATTTGTGGGGCCTGAAGGACTTTTCTGAAGAACAGCAGGCAGTTTAAGTATTCAGGACAAACAAGGGACTCATGAACAACTATCACTAAACAAAAGAAAACAAAACAAACAAACAGGTAACAATGCAGTATTAAGAATCAAGTGTATGTAAACTTTTGAACCAGATCATTCTTTATAAATTCAACTATTATTTTCTCTTGTGGACTATATGTAAACATTTTTTATGTGAAATATCTTATTCAGGTCAGTACTAAATATACAATAACATACATTTTGTATGATCCCTCTTATTTTGATAAAATAATTAACATTTTTAATTATTCTGAAAGGGGGATGTAAACTTTTGACCTCATTTGTATATTGATGCGTTTTAATAAATAAAATTATTTTAAATATTAAATTACTTTGTTGTTTAATGAAAATAACATGTTCTTTCTATGGCTTCTAAGTTTCGATAAATAGACTTGAAATGTAATGACTTATGACTGCTGCATATGATTATTAAAAAAAAAAAAATGAGCTGTTTAAATTAACAGAATAAAACCTAATCCTAAATTGTGGCTTTATGTGCATTGCAATGAGTGCTTCATGCTTGCTTACTTATAAAAATATATTAAACTGTGCATGAGCTTTCATTAAATGCATGTAAATATTGGAAAGACAATAAAAACTCAATGATAAATGAACTGCTATACTATACATACAATGTTGCAGTGCAGCCTATTTTTTTTTAAACATAAATGTTTAGCAGTTATTTAAACACCGAGCTATTCAGATCATTAAAACTGAAATGCCATTTTGCTTGCTCATTTTGTTTATTGTGATTTCATGTCCTCAGTCTCTCATTAAGCCCAGGCATAGTTTGCCATTCCTGGCTTCTGCTATTTTTGGACCCTTGGTGGGAATTGCATGATTCACTCTCTGGATCCTAAACTAACTTTTGTCAAAATGCAGGTCTCCAGCAAGGAGCAGCTGATGATGAATTATTTGTTCGAGGAGGGTTTTAAGGAGGCCTGTTTGCCGCATGGGGTTAGACTATAATTGAGACAGAGCCGCAGCCACGGAGGGACTCTGCAACTGCCAGCTGCGATTCCATTAGACGCTGCCATGCCCCTGTGGTACCCTGTCCTCACATTGCGCTGTTTTTTCCCGTCACACTTCTCAACCCTGAAAGGCGCAGCTGACTCGCAATTTGCAGCGTAACAACGGATCGTGCTGCACAGTTTTTACTGACAAACTTGAAGGGGTGTTGATGTGTTATGCCCTGGGCTACTGGATTTGGGCATCTGGCTTTATGTGGGAGATAATTGTTTAGGGTAGCGAGGGAGTGTGCTCAGATGCACACGCTAACAAACACACAGGCACACATGGTTGAACAGCTTCCGCATGGAGTCTAATGACTTATTTATTGCTTTTAACCCACACACCGAAACGGTTTGAAAAACTTACAAAAATATACAAGTCTGCAGGTGTTCATTTGCTCTGTTCGATGCATTTTCAAAATTATGTTACCACTAACAGACCTTAAAGGAAACGGTGTGTTTGCAAACAAACATGCCCTATTTCCACAGGTCTCTGATGCATTCAGTCAGAGCATGGAATCAGAGTGAAGGGAGGATGTGTGTGTGTGTGTGTCTTTGTACTTGCTGAAAAAAAAAACGTACAGCCAGGCAATAGCGCAGGATTAAAGCACAACACATTAGCAGAAGGTAATTATGCTAGAATGGCAATTCACTGACCTAGATTTGTGCGCACACACCGACACTTTTCAATTTTCTTTCATTAAACGAGTAGTTCATCCAAAAATAAACATTCTGTTATCAGTTCCTCACTTTTGTTTCTTTTTCACAGACTTTCTTCTGTGGAACACAAAAAGGAGATATTTTGAAGAACATTCATGCTGCTCTATCATAGGCTACAATCAAAGTGGTAGTGATGGGTCGTTCTTGAACGATTCTTTCATTTTGAACGAATCTTTAATGTGACTCGGGAAGAACGAGTCGTCCCGGGGAGTGATTCGTTCAGTCGCGCATGCATAACATCCTATTAGGTTCTGTACTGGAATTAGTTCACCTGTTTCGAGTCACATGTTGTCATCTCGAAATTACGGTAATTACGATACGGCGTGAATGCAGCATAAGCTTATGGGGCTGTCATGTGATGAACGAACGACTCGAACCCAAAGACTCGAGAGATGAATTAATCAGTTTCTTCCAGCTCAGACTGCATTGGTTGCTTATATGGGGCTGTCACGTTATGAACGAACGACTCAAACCTGAAAACTTGAGGTGAGCTAATCATAGACTAAAGACTTGAGGTGAGCTAATCATAGACTAAAGACCCAGGTGAACAATGAAAGAATCTTTTCTGTTTCTTATAGCATTATAGTTTTGTCTTGTTTGTAGTGTGATCAACGTTTGTGTAAGCAGTAGATCTGTTAGGGAAGTAACACGTAACATTTTAATTATATTTTGCTAAAATGAACGAACTGAACGAAATGACTCGTTCAAAAGATTCGTTCATTTTGCTGAACAAGACTCAAAGGTCCGAGTCGGTAAAATGATCCGAACTTCCCATCACTACAAAGTGGATGAGGACAAAAGACTGTCATGCTCCAAAAATCACCATAAAAGCATCATAAAAGAAGTTCATTTGCCTTGTGTATAATTTTATAGGTAAGAGACAGTTCACCCAGAAATGGAAATTCTGTCCTCATTTGCTCACCCTCCATTTGTTGCAAACCTGTATGAGTTTCTTTCATCTGCTGAGCACAAAAGAAGATGTTTTAGGAAATATGGTTTTGGTCTCCATTAACTTCCACAGTATTTTTGTACTATTATGTGCATAATACAACTAAATAGGCATTGGGTCTTATTCACTAAGTGTGTGTACAAGTGTGTTTTATTAAACAAATCGTGGTCATCAATAATTTTCAGTCTAAAACTTATCCTAAATTCACGAATATCATCAATAAACGACATAGTTCAAAAAACAACATGGTCTGGGTGGCTTTGCAACCATGTTAACATGAAATTTTAAATTAATCCTAAATTTATGTCATGAGATACAAAATATATATATATATATATATATATAAAGGTTCATCAAAGGTTCCTCTGCATAAAAACATAGATATGCATATGTACAACTGGCTATTAAGAGTCCGTAATCTGGGTTTGAATAAAAGGTGTTTATTGTATTTGAGCTGGTTTTGAGAATGGCACGCAAGCGATTGTTCAAGGAGCTTGCTGCACGACTTTTTAGGCAGAAGCACATCTTTAGAGAGTGTCATATGTTTGCTGGGAGTGATAAAAGGCTGTAAAGGAAAGGTTGTGCGGAAAGCCCTTATATGGAGATTTTTAAGCAGATTTTATGTAAATTACCTTGGGCACACATTGTTCATTGAGACTACTCCAAGTCCCCGTTTCACAGACAAGGCTTAAGGCTAGTCCCAGACTAAAATGCATGTTTAAGCTGTCTGAACTAAAACTATCTTGCTCTGACATATCTTAGGTATTTGTATAAAACCTGCTTAAATGTGTTAATTTAACTAAGACCTAGTCCTAGCTTAAGATAAGCACCGTCTGTGAATCTGGGACCACATGTATTTAACATTAGAACAAGTTTAAAAACAAACTGTGTATTTTTTCTTTTTTTTTTTTTTTTTTTTTTGGTACAAATATGTTGTCTATTGCAGGCATTTGGCTATGGTAATATCATCTTCTTGTAACCAAGACAGTCACTGCAAGAACAATGGCAAGAACTATGTCAGCACCTTAAGATGTGTCAGTGCCACATTGTTTATCACTGTTCTTGTGGAATTTTTTTGAAATTTTCTGCAGTGCTGTCAGTGCCTTTGACTTCTCTGCCTCCACTTTCTGAATATTTACTCTACATCCTACACTCCGATCTGTTGGCATCCACGTGCAGACTGTGTTGAAAGAATCAAGAGAATCTGAGTAGGGGCTCACACAGTTATGTTCAAAACAACTCCCTGACTTTTGTATCCTGAGCTTGTATCTTGTGTTTTGATTTTCTGCCACTAACTGTGTGTCCGAAAGCACTTTCCAGCATGTAGCCTGTGACAGTAATTCTGTGCAGCAATAGACAGGCACAGTCTATCAAAACATATATGTTTAAAATCATAATAATTAAAGAAATATCACACAATCAAGAGTGTGTTGTGGTCATATGCAGCATAATTCAGTTGTACGTAATTACAGCTGTGCTGATTAAGCCTACAATACTACAATAATTCTATAGTGAATTTTGCTTTCGCCCACCTAGGGAGGTGAAATAGGGTAGTGATGGGTACTCACGTCACAGATGACGTTACGATTCTTGGATCACGTGTCAGTTAATGTGTGGTTATGAGTACATCACATAAGAAAGATGGGTGGGATCTCTAACTTGTAGAACCTCTTACTGTATTGTCAACACAAGGAAGACACAAGTTGTAATAAAATAATTTTTATAAACAAAAAATAGACAAGAATACCACCCTTCTTTCCTCCTGTGGAATTTATTTGCATTAGTCCAAACACAAAGTTAGAAAAGTGTCACTAAAGTTTTACCGGTGCATTTCTCACTTTCCAAACCTTAACCAGAATGCATTTGGCAATGTTATGGACACATTAAGTCCAAACATGATGGGAAAAGATTGAACTGTCATGCATGCATTCATTTGTCCATTAACAGCTGAGTTTGTGTAAGATGTTGCACTACACGTTGCTTTCACTAGGATTACTTATTTCTCTGAATAAGTATAAGATGTGTGTGTTGTAGTGTGCATCAGTTTTAAGGTTTGAAAACATAGTTATGAATGGATTTGGATGGATCTTTGTGATCTCTTTGTTTCACCCACTGCTGCTGCATCTGGAGGTCCTAAGGAATTTTTATGGTCAGTCACAGGCCAAACCTTAGGAATCAGTCTCAAGGTGGGTGGAGGGCAGAAACTGCATTTTGACCAATAGGAAGTCCTGTCCTTCCTGGGCTTGGTACCAAAGGTCTTCTTCTTGCCCTCTAAGAGATGTCTGGCTGTTGTCCTGGCATCTTTATCTGATGGCGTTGGACAGTTTGCTTAGGTCAGTCCACCAAGATCCAATCAAAATGTAGCAAACCTTTGTCCACTAATGTGGTCAGAGAGGAGCCCCTTACCATAAACCGGGCCCTGGAATGTGCTGTCCACTACAATTCTATGTAAATAAGTAAGAAAATGACCAAAGAGGTTGCCAAAGATCCTCTTTTTATACCATGAATTTAATAATGTTACAACTAACAGCAATGATTTGGACTGTTTCTTACTTGTTATTGAGACAGCATGACTGCATGATATTGCTTTGAGGCAATAGTTCCCCAAAAAATGTATTCACTCGCAAACCATTCAAGATGTAGATAAGTTTGGAACAGATTTGGAGAAATTTAGCATTACATCACTTGCTCACCAATGGATCCCCTGCAGTGAATGGGTGGTGTCAGAATGAGAGTACAAACATCTGATAAAAACATCACAATAATCTACAAGTAATCCACACCACTCGAGCCTGTCAATAACAATTAAAGGTGGGACCAGCGGAGCAGGAAAGGAAGCCACAGTGGAGCTGAAAACCACCAAGGCAGAGAAGGCAGAACTGAAGACCACCACAGCTGGGCAGACGGGGCTGAAGATCCCCATGGCAGAGCAGGCAGGGCCGAACACTAAGTCATAGTTGAGGACCACCAAGGTGGAGCAGATGACCACCACAGCAGAGCAGGTGGGACTGGAGACCCACAGGCAAAACTGAAGACCACCAGGGCTAATCAGGTGAAAGAGTTCTGGTCGATGCAGGACTTCAGGCTTGAGTGGACTAGAGTGGACTTGTGGAGTGGAATGGGCTCTGGAGCAGACTCATTGACTGGAGTGGATTGGTGGACTGGAGCAGGCTTTGGAGCAGACAGGTGGACTGGATCGGGCTCTGTAGTGGATTCATGGACTGGAAGCCGGGCTCTGGAGCAAGATTCATGGACTGGAGCAGATTGTAAGATTCATGGAGGCGGTTTCTGGAGCAGACTCATGGACTAGAAGGGAGCTTTGGAGCAGATTCATGGACTGGAGCAGGCTCTGGACCCGAACTTATGGACTGAAGCGTGCTCTGGAACCCAGATTCATGGACTGGAGTGGGGTCTGGAGCTGGGTCCATGGACTGGAGTGGGCTCTGGACCGAACTCCTTGGACTCAAAGCGGGCTCTGGAGTGAGCACATGGACGGAGCAGATTCATGGGTGAGCAGGGCTTTTGGAACCAGACTCATGGGACTGAAAGGGGCTGGAGCAGATTCATGGACTGGAGCGAATGGACCCGAACTTATGGACTAGGCGTGCTCACGGAGGCAGATTCATGGACTGGAGTGGGCTCTGGACCCGAGCTCATGGACTATGGCGGGCTCTGAAGTGGACGCTCATGGACTGGAGTGGGCTCTAGGGCTACTCATGGATTGGAGCAGTCTCTGGAGACATACTCATGGATTGTAGCGGGTTCAGGGCCTCATGTGGACTGAAGCGGGCTCTGGGTGGACTCATGGACTGAAGCGATACCAGGTGAGATTCATGGACTGGGCAGGCTCTGGAGCAGACTCTCATGGACAGAAGTGGGCTCTAGGAGCAGATTATATGGACTGGAAGGCGGGCTCTGGACCAAACTCCATGTGGACTGTAAGCCGGAGCTCTAGGTGGACTCTATATGGACTAGGTAGGGCTCTGGATGAACTTATGGACCTGAAACGTGCTCTGGGCAGATTCAAGCATGGACCAGAGCAGGCTCTGGAGCAGACTCATGGACTGGAGTGGGCTCTGGAACAGATTCGCTCCGACTGGATTGGGCTCTGGACTGAACTCATGGATTGTAGCGGGCTCTGGAGTGGACTAATGGATTGGAGCGGTCTCTGGAACATACTCATGGATTGTAGCGGGCTCTGGAGTGGACTAATGGATTGGAGCGGTCTCTGGAACATACTCATGGATTGTAGCGGGCTCTGGAGTGGACTAATGGATTGGAGCAGTCTCTGGAGCGGACTCAGCCACTTCAAAAATGTGTATGGCCCAGATACACAAAATGGTGGGAGAACCTCTGAGATCGCTTGGCTTGAGAACACCAAGTCTGGGGAGCTGGGGATGCAGCCCACCTGTACTGACATCAGTGGTGGGTCCTCCAAGCTGGATGCTAGTCTCATTCGACTACCTTAATGTCTTCATGTGCAACATTCATGATGACCGAGAACTCTGGCATTGTGTCCATGATGGTTGAAGACTCTAGCATGGTCTCCATGATGGCCAAAGACTCTGGCGTTGTGTCCATGACGGCTAAAGATTGGCATGGCCGCCATGGCGACTGAGGACTCTGACGTGGTGGCCATGACGGGACGAGGCTCTGTAATGGCAGACACTGTGGGAGTGCCGTGTTCCTTCTCCACGACTCCCACAGTAAATTGAGAACCACTTAATTGCGAGGCTAGATCAATATACATTTCCAGAGTCAAGTGAGATTCTTGTAATGGCATGTTCAAGCTAAGTGGTTCAGAAAGCCCCCTTTGAAAAAATATCATGAGGCGTACAGTGTTCTTCGTTGTTAATTGTGCCAATTCAATGAAATCCATTACATAGTTCTCAATTGGCCGCTCTTCCTGACAGAGATGCATACAGTAAGTCTCACTGCTGGATCCATCTATGGTCTGGTCTACTGTAATGGTGAGTGTTTCAGAAACAAGGAGGAGGATCAAAGTGCAGTATATATATATACACTACCGTTCAAAAGTTTGGGGTCAGTAAGACTTGTAATAGTCTTTAAATAAGTCTCTTATGCTCATCAAGGCTGCATTTATTTGATTAAAAATATAGAAAAAAAACAGTAATATTGCAAAATGTTTTTACAATATAAAATAATGTGTTTTATTTTAACATACTTTAAAATAGAATTTATTCCTGTGATGAAAAGCTGAATTTTTATCAGCTGTTACTCCAGTCTTAAGTGTCACATGATCCTTCAGAAATCATTCTAATATGTGGATTTATTATTAGAATGATCAATGTTGGATAATATCAACGGTTGTGCTGCCAAATATTTTTTGGAACCTGTGATTTTTTTTTTTCAGGATTCTTTCATGAATAACAAGTTTAAAAAGTACAGTGTTTATTCAAAATATAAATATTTTATAACAATGTAAATTATTTAATATTAACTTTTAATAAACTTTTAATTATTAACTTAATACATCCTTGGTGAATAAAAGTATTAATTTCTTAAAAAAAAAAAAAAACAATAAAAATGTACTGACCCCAAAACTTTTGAACGGTAGTGTATATTTATATATTTGCATTCTAAAAACTCTGATAAACAAGTCCAAATGCAATATTGCATTTGGACTTGCTTGTTTTTAGAATGCAAATTACAGGTTTGACAGCAATACCAGTGATAATGTGATAAACTCTGTGAGGTATGTGTAAAACCCAATGCCCTGTTTGATATTTTTCAAAGGTTCTAGACCAGTAACTCCAAAGATTCAATGAGTCTGTCTAAAGACTGTTTCGGCTGGTGGAGAGGGCATTTCACACAGCTCACTTCACACAGAGTCTCCTCTCTCTCCTCCGTCCTGATTCCTTTAGACATGACACAATCAACACACAGCGAACCGCTGGCTGAGCTTCTGTGCCCTCCTTACGGAACAGCTAATGGACTGCTGTCTCTCACCCACTGGCCATGATGCATTTAAGGTTTGCCTAGTGCTCCATCTGAATGACTTGCACTGAGCCTGAAGAAAACAATTTTGATCCAAGAACCTCTTTGTGCTCATCCTCAAATTTTCAGACACTGGACACAAAATAAAAGAGAATCTAGGGATAAAAAAATAAATAAAAAGGATCTATCTATCTTATTCTGTCTGTTCATCTAATTAACTATGTATGGCTTTCCCAAGCCAGCATGAAAGTTTTTCTTGACAAAATGCATTCATCTAGCTGTATGTTATTTTGGTGAGGAAGCAGTAGTATATAAATGCAGGTCTAAATGTAGAAGTGCTGATTTCACTGCTGTTTTTCTGTTTTATGCTTACTTTTCTTTTTAATAGATGCCTTGTCGCCCTGGAGTAACTTGAGAAGCATTTAAGAGCACATAATGCAACTGTGGATTTCCGTAATGACTCCGACCATAACTACAGTATGATAGGACTTTTGTGTTACCAGCCTGGAGTCTCGACCACAACATTATCACTTCTTTCCACCTGCACCATTATGCTACTTTATGTCTGTTGCATGAACTTTCCAGTGGACCGAGCCTTTCCTCATCTCTCCCTGTATAATAAAACAATCACCCCTCTCATATAACCTCTATTATTCCTGCACAATAATAATAATGATTTCCCAGCAGAGATTTATTTTTAGTTCTGCCTGACACCAAAACATCCGTGACTGCTTTGTGTAACTGCCATCACATTGTATGCTGGAGCAGATGATTAATGATTCATACATGCAACACACTTTAGACTCGGCGCACATTCATATTTTGACAGACTAATACGAATGGATTTTATATATACTGTATTACGTAATCTGTTTTAGTGAATTGCTAATGTATTAATTATTATTTTATGTAATTGTTTCTTTTATTAATACTAGTAGTAGTACTATAATATTAATATTTCTATTGGCTGAAATTATACAGAGCTGTTAAGTCATGATATCAGTCCTTAAAGTTCCCGTCTGGGGTATCAATTTGTGTAACTGATGTTTTAGAATATACCGTATGCAAACCACAGTCCTTAATTCATAAATCCAAATCTGCCATTAAAAAAGCATCAGAAATTCTGGAGTACATTAATCAGCCTTCTGTGTGGCTTACAAATTGACATAACAACGATGTCATCATGCAAAGTGCAACTTTTGTATGTGCTCTTTTTATGTGAATAGATGAGATATGGAAAAATGGTGACAGACTGCAGATACAATTTTTATAGGAAATATAGTTCACTAAAACAATGTCTAATATTAGCAGACAATCATATTTTGTAATATTTTCTCATCAAGGTGAAGGCTGACTTTCATTTAAATTTCAGGTTCATGTCTCTCTGTCTATTTTTTTATTTGTATTTTTTTTTCTCAAGTGAATTGCATAGTTAGATTAATGATCTATACCGGCCTAAGAATTTATTTATTTATTTATTTATTAAATAATATATATATATATATATATATATATATATATATATATATATATATATATATACACACATTCCATATTGACTTGTCTTTTGGGTTATTATTTATTTATTTATTTATTTAATTTTTTATCATTTTGTTTTATTACCATATATAAACATATACATTTATATATATATATATATATATATATATACATACATACATACATATATATATTATTTATTTATTTATTTATTCATTACTCAATTACATTTGTCTTGTCTTTTGGTCTATTTTTATTATTTATATTTTTATTATTTTGTATTATTACTTAAAATATATGAAACACCATCAAACTGGTGTTTAAATGAACGAACGAATGAATGAATAAAAGAACATACAATAACAGGAATATACAGTTTCTAGAATTACAAAATTAATTAGAGTCAATTAATTTTACCAGAAATTACAGCAGAATTACCCGAAATAGCTTATATGTTGTGGTGGTGGCGGTCAAAAAGTAAATAAATTCGCATTGCCATGCTGTGTCTGTGTGTGTAAAGAGCGCATTCTCCCGTAGAGGACGCACGTCAGTTTTCTGCAGTCTAACCCAGTGACGTCATCGTTGCCATGACCCGGAAGTTCTGCTGCTATTTCTTGACACGTAGTTAGCGGTGTTGGCGGAGTCTTGGGCGATTAACGGTGTGAGTAAAACTTCAGAATCTACTTCACTAGATATTCATATTTTAGCTGTTTTGCATGTTTAAAGATGTGTGTAGGGCAATGCTTGAATGGTGTTGGCAGTTGTTGAATGCGTAGTTGCAGTGCTTTAGTTGAGCTGTGCTAATTGAACCTAAACAAAACAAACATTACTGCTAAAACAACTGTAAATATGTGTGATTTTTTACAAATACGGCAAAGACAGAGTTAGTGCGGCAATGCTTTTAGATAATATGCAAGTCTTATCTGTAATATGTAGTGTTCCTCTGACAAAAAAGTACCGTGGTTAACATTTGGACTTTAGTTTCACTTTAAACGTATATAATGTTTCTTTGGAAATGTACTGTGGTAATACCGTGGTTTTATTATGGCAGTATCATTGTACGATGATGTAATGCATGCTAGTACCATAGCAGGTCCTTCATCCTTAATTGTTACAACAACATTTGCATGTGTGATTTGAAAAACATCTAAAACATAGTTGGCTTTAACTTAACTAAGATTTCCAGCAGATCTCCCCCCAAATAACTAGCTTTGATATTGTTTTGTAAAAATCAGTTTTAATAATATTAGATATCCACCGCTGACTGATTTTTCTGCTTAATGTCTTTCAGGCTGCTTGCAATGTCAGGGTTTGATAACTTCAACACAGACTTTTACCAGTCTAGTTACAGTGTAGATGATCAGAACCAAGGAGGATATGGCTACACCAACACAGATGACCCATACAACAAGTAGGCCTGAACCTTACACAAAGTTCTGATGTTACTGCTATGTAGCACTATTTAATAAGTCAATTTTATATGTATAGCGTTTTTCACAAACTTGCATATCCATCTTTAAATATAAACCTGGGCAAAAATATATTTAACATTTTTTGACCATATAAACACTATATAATAGCTGGGATTTGCTATATACTATGTGTGTAGGTAAAGTTACGATGTATCCAACTTTAAATATATTTTTGGCTAATAATACAGTAATCAGCGTATCATAATGCATGCAAATTTATGTTATTAAAAAAAAAGTGTTCTTATTTCATATATTCTAGCTTCTGTAGGCCCTATGGGCCCTATATTTTGAGTGTAAGAATATGTCTGTCATCTAGTTATGACTATGGATCTCTTGTTGCATCCAACAGACCATATGGACAGTATGATTACTCACAGCCGATGGGCTACTCAGCACCTCCGGGAATGATGCAGCCCCAGCAACCTTACACGGGACAGATCTACCAGCCCACGCCAGCCTTTACGCCTGCCTCCTCGCAGTCCATGTACAGTAGCAGCTTTGAGGATGAGCCCCCTTTGCTGGAGGGTAAGAGAAGAGACTATTCATTTTCTAAAAATGTGTTTTCTAAATGCATTCAGTTGATTTTTATTTTGTACGATCCATCCAAGCATGCATGTTTCTTTTTTCAATGTCATAATTTTTCATCAACATGTTATAATTCAATACTTTTTGTTATTAATAATGCATACATGCAGAATCATTTTCAGTGTCGGTGATTCCCTTCTCTTAGTCACACTGCTGTGATTCCCAGGGGTGAATTTATTCGTGTTTACAGAGAAATCAATAATGCATTGTCTCTTACGTCCCAAAGCCCAAACTTTGAGAATGACTCATTGCTTTTAAAAACTCAAAGTGCCGCTTGGGGCCGTGTTCAGTGCAAACCACATCTGTGTCCTTGCATACTGAAGTTAAGTAGACCTTGTGAAACCTTACTTGCCCTAGTTCTTCAGAGCTGTGCTTAAAATGGACCAGCAGTCATCAGTCAGAGAGATGCAGAGAAAGCCACTTAACCGATTACTGCTGTTCGCTGTTGTCATCCAGTATCGAAAGTGCACTTATTATGCTGTTACTTCGATTCTGTGCTATTATTCCAATGTTTTGTCTTATTAGTGGTTCTCACTAGGGCAAGCATCACTATTACCACCGTTAATGTTACTCAGGGAAAAAGAAGAAGCCGTTAAAATGTTATGACAAGTAAGTCATGTGGTGCAACTAATGAGCATAAACATGTCTGGGGAAAAGCATGTAAGAAGAAATTATATCACATATTTTATCTGATATAGAACTAGATTTGTTCCAAATAAATAATTACGATGTGTGATTCACGAAAATGTAAATAAACAGAATGAGAGTCACAAGTATATATTAGGTGTCTTTAAAAAATTAACAAATTTACAAATAAATTAAATGAGATTTGTAAGTGTCACAGCTCTAGCTGTCATTGATTTGTTTATCACAGTACGCTTGTGCTTTTATGAGTCACTGCATCCAAATATGTGGATTATGAAATATTTTTATTGTCAAGATGTGCACATAAATGTCAGTTGTAGCTCATTGTAGCTTCATACAGTCTTGTTTTGTTTTAGGGCAGGAACGGACATTTTGTGCCCATCTTGAAAACTTATTTCATGAACTGTGGTGCTGTTTGTAGGGTTAAAACACCTTTTTTTTCAGAAGATATTTTTCCTTTGTATTTATGTGAAAATCAGTAATTCATCATAAACTAGGATTATACACAAATTATGATTTTTTTTTTTTTTTTTTTTTTTTTTTTTTTCCTCTCCATCATTTGTCACAAAATCGACCATTTACATATTAGTCAGCTACTAATTGAGTCTCTTTGTTCAGTCTTTGAGTAATATGATGCTTCAATAATGTATCTGTTTTGGGAACAATTCTATACCATCTGATATATAATCTAATGTAATTTAAACATTGTTTATTTTTTTTTCCTTTCCCTTCCCTACCCATTTTTGTGGACCATATATTTCCAAATTAAGCCAATGCAGATGACTAAGTAAAATTATTTCAGGCCAAGACATGTAATTGGTTATAGTAGGGCTGCACGATTATGACAAAAATCATAATTGTCAATTATTCCCTTGAAATTGTAATTGCGATTATTAATTGATTATCACAATTTGCATTGAGTGACGTTTTGGATAGCGTAAAGCTATTGTTTGAAGCAACTGCATGTCACATTTTTATATATAGTTTCTTCCTTAAATATAAAAAAAGTAAAAATTAAAACAATGAGGGGGAAAAAAAAAAACCCTTAAGATAACCTGTAGGAAAAGTACACACACTCTCTCTCACACCCACACACTCACACACATCTTAAGAAAGCAGAATAATATAAATGGATTTTTTGTAATTGTAATCATAAAAGGCATCTGTAATTGTAATCATGATTAGAAATTCGATTAATTGTGCAGCCCTAGGTTGTAGTGAGAACTTGGTAAAATTTGCTATGGAGTTATCTGATTGACTTGATGAGATGAAACAAATTTGTAGATTTGTGTGCAAGTCTTGATGCTAGAAATGTTTCAAAAGCCCTATTCGGATGGTCATTGTCTCTCAGGGGGGCGTAAGTGATTTTCACCATTTACAGAGGGTAGTGTGATTTATTTGCCGTCTGAATCCAGGATGTCTGTGTTTTTCTCTCACCGCCCTTGTAAAAATCCCCGTCCGAATTACCTACTGTTTTTTGACAAACACCAAGGTCATGTGGTAATTTAATTGCTGTCTGAATCCACATCTCTGAGTTTACGAGAAGAAATCGATTCAAAATTCAATGTTTAATACCTTTTTAACTACTGCCGAATACCATACTTCACTGTAATTTGCATGCATATTTATTACTGAAATGCTAGAAAGTGTTCAGAAGAAAAATACTTTGTAACTGCTCCACCACAACGAGTGGGAGCAGAAAGAGAAGCAGGTAAACATTTGAAATGGGTCTTTACTGTGGTGACAGCAGGTATGCAATGCAATTGTAAAATGTGTATTATATACAGATATATACATAACTATATCACATATAAATATATAACGTTACAACTGTAACTCGTCTATTTTTCTGTTTAAACAGGAGATTTAAATAATCAAATGATAAATAGGATTATATATTATAAAATATGCTTGGAATAATAAAAATACATTTTACACAATAATAAGAATACATATGTAAATAAAATTAATTTTATTTATAGCAGACAATCATGTGACTGGCCACATGAGCAGCGCGTTCCTGTGTTCGTAGGATCACAGAACTCGCTTACCCATTGTGACTAAATCCCCATCCAAATCCATGAGTTTTACTACAGAGGTGATATGTAAATTTATTTTTACAGATGTCCATATGAGAAACAGTTACCGTCCGAATAGGGCTAAAGAGTGAATTTTGAAATGAGTGGTAATAAAAGCACAAAGGAAGTGATCGAAAAGAATGCCAGATGGCATTGTGACAAAAACATTTGTTATAATGATGATAATAATAATAATAATAATAAATTATTTGTGAATTCTCTTTTATTTGTTAAATTAATTCATGTTTGTGAAATTCCTAACATATATTTGTGAAAATCTTTGGATACTGACTACACTGCCTGAACAAACAGATCAGATCATTATTTGAACAATAACAATGTGGACAGTCAAATGTTTTTGGTGTTTTAATTGGTGCTAGTAAGTAAACACCTACAACACTTTAGCAACCATACAGCAATTGCGATTGAAAACTACTGCATGCGACTAAGAAAAAAAATATTTAGGAGCACCTTGTGCGACTGAACCGATCAGCATACTTGTGTTTGCGCTGAGAGGAGCTTCAAAGGTTTTTGCGTGTTTTTGCAACGTGGAGTAATGTATCAAAGACATATCTCATGAATCCTTTCATAAACAATGTGTAGAGAGAGTGTAAATAAGAGATTTATTGTGCAGTGTAGAGAGATTCACTGATTATAATGGAACTTTGTGAGATCGCAATGAACTAAGTTGAGTGACAGCTTATAATGATTTTTAAGGGGGTTTGTAAACGAGATATTGATTTTAATGCTACAGTTAAATAAACAAGAAGTTAATATTAAGTGACTTACATTGTCTGACTCTAACACTATTGCCTGATTTTGCTCTAATTCATCGTCAAAAATAATCTGAAACAAAGTCACAACTGAACATCTCCTTTCAAACACGGCGATGTTTCATTTATGAATGAACGTGTGTTTTTAAACGAATCTAGTGAGTCAATGATTCAATTTCCCATTCATAGACACTCACTTGCTGTATTCCTGAATGAATCGGTCGTACGAACAAATCAAATCAAAGATTCAGTAATTAAATCAGTGACTTGCCGCCACCTACTGGCAGATTTCGTTTTATTTTTAAAGTCTTTTCAAAATCTTTTCAGTTATTTAAATCGTTTAATGTTTCAATATTCAAAATTTTATATTTAAATCTTAAAATGAATTTGATTGCACTCATGCCACCACTGAGCCTCATTAAGCATATGAAGCCATTTTGGTGTTCTTCTATGCCACCCCTGTAGTACAAATTAATTTTCTCAAATACTGATTTAATTGATTGGTAACTTATTCTTATTCTACTTGTTCTTATTGTGGTGTTTTAATTAGAAATTTTTGAAAAGCTTAAAAAAAATAATAATTTAAAAAAAAAAATTGACATTAAAGATGGCACACAAAATTCCCCTGTAAATTACTTGTATCACCTCGTAATGGAAAGGCTAATTTTTGATCAGATTTTATGATTAGTGATTAGAAGGTGCTCCTAAAATTGTAATTGTGCTCCTAAATTTAAGTTAGGAGCACAAGTGCTCCTTAAAAAGAAAAGTAAGCATGGAGCCCTGCTTGTGATACTTTGATGTTCAGCAACGATCAGTCTGCACAGCCCCGCTTCAAGTCGAACACAACACATTTAATATTTACGTGTATTTACATGCATTTGTCTGTAGATCCCACCTTCTCATGTGCCACGATTGGTTGATTATGTACAATGCCTGCATGGCATTGGTCAAATTACTTTTCGAACATTACCTTTAGCAAGTATGAGAGCTAAAAAACAAATGCAAAACCTGAACATTTTAGGCAACGTATAAATCCTGGCCAGGACATGTCCGGGAAAAAAAAAGAATGTATCTCTATTTAAATATTTCTCGCTACAAATCTGATAAAATGATGAAATCGTATGTCCACAAAAATGTAGGAAATATGAGACGGTGATCTAGCGCACATTAGGGCTGGGTATAGAGTTTGATACTTTCGCAGACCAGTCTAACACACTGGAAACACAGGAAACCATTGTAAGTGAACACAGTGCCACGCTTTGCTCTGAAATCCTCAATGTACCAAGCAAAATCTAACTTTTTTGCGATTTGTTAATCACAGTAAGCCATAGTGCAATTTGAGTTTTATTTGCAATATCTGTTTATTAATTTTAATTTTATATGTAATATTTGATTGATTGATTAGATTGTAGACTCATTAACTGCCTTCCCTTATGAACCCCCATTTGGGAAATCCTGCATGGTGGTGAGTTGTGTAGGGCAAGAAAAAGTGAAAATGTATTTTCCATTTTCAGAGCTGGGGATCAACTTTGACCACATCTGGCAGAAAACTCTGACTGTGCTTCACCCGCTGAAGGCAGCAGATGGCAGTATAATGAATGAAACAGACCTGGCTGGTCCCATGGTGTTCTGTTTGGCCTTTGGGGCGACGCTACTCTTGGTAAGACACATGTCTGTTTTGTCACAGAAGACCAACCATTCATAAACTTCTAGCTGAATGATAAATCATAGAATATGAAGAAAAATGCAGAACAAAGTTGTTTCTCTTCCTGATTTTAGACGGGTAAGATCCAGTTTGGTTACGTGTATGGTATAAGTGCCATCGGGTGCCTCGGCATGTACTGCCTGCTCAACCTCATGAGCATGACGGGGGTGTCGTTCGGCTGTGTGGCTAGTGTTCTCGGTTATTGCCTGCTACCCATGATCATCCTGTCCAGTTTTGGGGTCCTCTTTTCCTTACAGTAAGTCAGGCTTCACAACCTAACTTTTTACAACCTGAGGTCATAAGTAATATATTTAATATTTAATTTACTGAATTTTTGTGTTCAAGATCACAGTAAATCTATAATGTGCAATTTTTTTTATTTTTTATTTTTTTTAATTAACATTGCACATTAATGCTGTCAAATCGATTAATCGCAATTAATCACATCCAAAATAAAAGTTTGTGTTTACATAATATATATGTGTGTGTGTTTGCTTAAATATATACCTTAAATATAACTTCAATATATATGTACATGTGTGCATTTAAGAAATATATGTAACATTTAAATTTATACATATAAATCATATATAAATATGAATGCATATATGTTTAAATAGTTCTTAAATATATACATGTACATGTGCATATTTATATATGCAAATACATATACACAACACACACACATTATGGAAACAAACTTTTATTTTGGGTGTGATTAATTGTGATTAATCGATTTGACAGCACTATTTTATATATAAAAATATGATAGTGTGTGTATGTGTGTGTGTGTATATATATATATATATATATATATATATATATATATATATACACACACACATATACACACACACATATATACAGCTACACTATTAGTCTACACAATTGAGACATTTCTTTAAAGTCTAATATTGAAACATTTTATTACAATAGAAAATAACTGTTTTCTATTTTAATATATTTTATGTTTATAAATATTTAATGATGGCAAATCTGAATTTTCAACAGCCAATATGGTAATATGCCAATTTGGTGCACAATTATTAATGATCAATCTTAAAGTTTTTGCTGCTTAATATTTTTTAGAAGCCATTAAGCAATTTTTTTTTCAGGATCATTTGATATATAGAAAGTTATATATATAATGATATTTCAGTGTTGCTGTTTTTATTGTATTTTTGCTGAAATAAATTCAGCCTTGATGAGTATAAAAGGTTCTTTCAAAAACATTCAAAATCTTAATTCCATACTTTTGACTGGGTGCTGTCTTATTGCATAATGTAAAGTGTTAAACATATGTATTAATATTAATGATTAATCCTATTATTTATGATTATATATTGCAGTTCCATCATTTTAAAGCTTATTTGAGCTAGTTTATAATAGACCTTGTTAACCCAGCATTTTCCTGTGTCTTTCAGGGGCATGTTGGGTATCATTTTAACAGCTGCCATCATTGGTTGGTGCAGTTTTTCGGCCTCAAAGATCTTCATTTCTGCTTTGGCCATGGATGGGCAGCAGCTGCTGGTGGCGTATCCCTGCGCCCTGCTGTATGGAGTCTTTGCCCTCATCTCTGTTTTCTGAACTCTCAGGCTCTTTTAATGGACAAAATGACCACCAAAACGCAACACACACTTCTCAACCTTTAATTTAAGGACTGCTTTTGTAACACCCGCCACACCACACACCCTCTCGCCGAGCGTTTCCAGTGTTCATCGTGTTCTGAGAGAATGTGGCATTAATTTCTCCTGCAATTTCTTTTTACCTGCCCACCTGCTCCGAGAAAGGTTCTTGCTTACATAATGCAAGTTAAAACTCAGTTCTTGTTTTAATGCTTTAATGTGTTCCACCTCTTTATATTGTTTTTTCGAAAATAGTTATCTTTAACAGAGCCACAAAATGAAGTGTGTTTATCGAAGAGAAGAATGTGTAATCAATGCAAAGGGCACACCTCTCCTCCTACACAACATCTTTAATGCTTTTGTGTTTCAGGCGAGCATCTCACTCCAGAACATTCTTTGCAAAGTACACTAGTAATTGTTCTTTCTTGGAACTGTTTTTCTGTACATTCCAGAATTGCTGTTGATTTGTTCAGTCTGTGTTCATTCATACACTTGGGTCAGTAAGAGTGCCTACATCTTCACACTTTTTCCGTCATGTACTAGGCTAATTAAATAAAACGAAACAAAAATCACCCTTTTGTGCATCTTTTGCAAGCCAATTTAAGTGAATATTTTA